>BLKR01009000.1:0-292272 GCA_011170035.1 Teleogryllus occipitalis | reverse complement strand
AGTTTCTTTGTTTCTAGGGTGGTTATGTGTCGGGTTTCTTTTTCTTATTTTTCCCTGCTCTGTTTGAGAGTGATGCAATGGGGGGTCCTCATTCTCTACAGAGTCGTAATTACTACTGCTAGAGAGAGTCGCATATGTCGGGAGACCACGGTCTTTTGATACAGGTGATCTGGATCTAGAAATACGACCTATTGGCCTCCGTTTCTCAGCTTGATGCATAGCGTGTTCGTCGAAACAGTTTTCGTTTCCTTCTTTGTTTCAGATGAGACAAGGTATCTGGTATCTTCATCTCCGCTGATGTCTTCAAAGGACACCAAACAGGCAGCATCGCGCACAGGGGTAGCTTTCGGTGTCAGAGTTTCGCAGTTGAATGTCTTTTGCTGTTGACCAGCAGTGCCAGCGAAACATCGAACCATAGCCCCAGGATTACGCGACTGGTAGCGATGTCGTACCTCAGGAGAGGAAACTTTCTCAGAGATTCGGATCTTCGGCATTCTCCCTTTCTTTCAAGAAGATGGGGCACTGGTTCGAGTTCGATGGGTGCTTCCCAGAACAAGTTACGCACCTTGGATCTGCGGAGCAGTTCGATTCGTTACACGATTATTTTCCATAGTGAACGCAGACTGCGGCGCTCATGCAACGGGGCTGTGTATGGCCAAACCTCTGGCATTTAAAGCAGCGCAGCGGATTTGGTACATACTGCCTGACACGGAAATTGTAATAGCTACATTCTATTTTCTCTGGCAGAGATGGACGGTCGAAAGTCGGAATCAGTGTTGAGGTAGGGGTGAGTACCCCATTCACTCTCCGCTGGATCTTGTAAATGTCAGTCACACCATAAGGTTAGAAGAAGTCTTTCAGGTCTTCTTCCTTTTCTGAGGCAATGTACTCGTCATTCACCACATCCTTGCAGCGGTTTAAGGTCGGGTGGGTGGACACATGCACCTGGAGGCCGGCTATTTCCTTTAAATCTGAGATTTTGTTCATCTGTTCGCCAGTGCGGCATTCGAAAAGGATTGTGCGGTTCCTCTGACGAACTACCGCCTGAAACATGCCAAATTCTATTGCTCTGGCCATTTTGATAGGACTTACACTCATTGTTTCGCCTTCGCTTCCGCACGACATGACAAGGACCGGGGTTCGTTGACTATCTGACTAATTTCACAGTTTTACCTACAAATCTCCTCTTCCTGACGGAAGAGGGCGCGGGAGACGGTGTGTTATCCATGAAGAGGATATCAGATTCATTCCCGTGCTCCCCAACCACCACGGAGTCCAACAAGGGGACACTCCATCGAAGTGCCAGGGTTGCCACGGGGATATAGTGGGGGGTTACCACAGCGCTGCACCGCTATGGATCCCCCCCGCTCACCCTGATGTTCGGTACAGGACCTAGTCCGAGCCGATTGATCGGGAGTGGGTTAATGTCATGTTTCACACATGAGTGTTATTTGTGACATGTGAAAAAGTATGTGCTACGACACCCGAGAAGCCATCGTCAACATCCATTGAAAACCTGCTAGCTTTAGTTTCTAGCTTTAAGCAAAATCTATGTAATATTTCAGATAAGACATCAATGGTTGGTGCACTTTTAATACCTTCTGCACCTTAAAAAAGGTAGTTTATACATACAAAGTGTGATCCCATGGCCATGAGGAAGCTCGTTATGAAACAAAAATTGTAATAAACCTTAAATGTGGTAAACCTTTATGTTCCAAAGCATAAGTAATTTATTTATGACATAGAAATCAATTATCTTAAAACCTCTTTATATTTTTTTTATTAAATTCAGCTCTTTCCTACTGTTTTTTATGTCATAATACTTAATTACATATAATTGTGGGCATTATAGACTGATTTACAACTCTGGTTGATGCTGTATAAGCTTGTATGTCATAAAAAATAATATTATATTATGTTATGTTATCACGAACATGAGTCTATTCTCTCCATTAGCTCCTAGATCGAGCCACTATCGAATACATGCTTATAAGCTGTTCTTGCTCCGAGAAGAAAGTCTATAGTCGGCTCTGTGCACAATGAGCAGATCTGCTACATGATTGCACCCTCTTCCACCAGGTGTGTTAGTGTTTTGTTTTGTTTCGTCACGCTGGTTGAAGCAAAGTAGTGCGCTGCGGCGTGATATGTAACAGATTCAAAACTTGTAAAAGGGTCTGTGCGCCCCAGAAACAATGCCACTCAGCCTATCTACGTTTCTCCGGCTTAACCTCTTTATTATTTTGAACGTTTTTCCAAATTAATATTTTTAATTCTTGAGTGAGCCCGGAGCAGTACCGTTATCATTGCTTTTTTAAAAGTTTTTATGTGTAGTTACTTTTGTGTTGGTGGCCCGCAATGGGCGATGATGGTGGCTAAGAGCCTTGTGATAGAAAGCATGATCTTGGTTTCTTAATATATTAATGTGTTTAGTTGTAAGATGTACTATCTAGTTTTCATTTGCAGCAGTGTATTCAAAGTTTGATGTAAAAATCCCTGTAAGGCGCTTTTCATGTGCATGGGTACGTGTTTGCAGGCTCGTAATGTGTTTGATGCGCAGCCTTGCATGTTAATTGAAATCATCCGAGTGTGGTCGGATGTGGTGTCTGCACATTTTTTAATTTGTGTCTTAACGTTGCAGCTCCGTAGTTCCTAGCACAGGAACGCCACAAGACACGGTTGGGTCTGTACTGCGTGTTGCAGTGACCTCTAAGTTGGAGCCCATCGTTTGGCCCCGTGAGCGACCTGAGTCTGCCGCTCGGGTAACGCCGTTCTGAGGCCGCGTATCGGCCGACAACGGCTTTACGAAAACACTGCTGAGAGTGTAGAGGTTAAAAGGTGCCTTGAGGAGGCAGCAGATTTCTTAAGAGTAAATCATGTAAAGAATCCACGATCATGCTTTGTTTAATTTGTTGACACCACACAAAAGTTCTCAATCTGTTTTGGTATGCTCAAGTCCATGTAAATAAGGTAACTCAAGTGAGTTCCTTTTGCAATATTGTTTCTATTTGTTGTGTTCTGTACTTCTAAAGAGGAGAATTTGACAATTGTTTACAACAATGTAGTTCTGCTTTATATGAATAAGATTGTCCCTATTTGTTTTGTTTTTTTAATTGTTACGTCCATTTTGACGCAACGCGTCTCGAAGACCCTTACGGGTCGTTGAGCGCTTTGCGCTGTGGAGTAATCCTCCATTACTTTGCGCGCTTTTTGGAGTAATTCTCCATTATCACTTTTTCTGTCTTGTCGCGTCACGTCGCAGTCAGTTGTCAAGAGGACCGCCAGGTAGCATCTCCGCGTACGCGCCTCCTACTACGCGCTCCTGCGTCACTACCCAGCGGCCAGAATTGGGAAGGAGTAAGGATAGGGGCAGGGTTTAGGACACTTCACAAGGATTGGACTAGCCCTTGTGAAGCAGCCAAACTCGTTTTGTTGGAACAAATTTCACATGAGATTCGACGGGAATCGAACCCGGACCTCAGTGGTGAAAGGCTAGCGACTTCACCATGTGCCACGAGCGTAGCTTATTGTTTAAAGAGGCACGGGGTTATTATTGTTTAAAGAGGCACGGGATGTTTTGCCTGACAAAGTTTTTAAAATATTAATGTAATTGTGTTGTTTCTCTCCATTAGGGAAACTATTGTTGTAAAAGTTGAGGCGAGAGCCTTGCAGCTATCACTGTATTGATAATTAATAAACGTGTTGTAAGCTGAAATAATTCGGATTGTGTATATCTTAAATGGAGACTGAACCAGGAAAAAGGATTCCAGATTTCTCCCAGTTTCTTTACGCTTTCAAGATAGAAAGTCGTATGTAAACATACAGAAATCCAAGCCTAGGGTTTTTTATGTTAGGTCCGCTCCATCCATTAGGTTTTACAGGTCATTGTTAATAAAATCTTTATTGGCAGCTGGCGACCGTAATATTTTATTAGGTGATATTTACACCTTGAAACATAACAGTTAGCTCCCGACCGCCTGTCCAGAAGAGTCCGTAGCCAAAGCGGGTGCATTAAGACCTACAAGGAATGTTACTCAAAATACGTAAAAAAAGTATCCCTAGATGCCAAGAAGAAAGTAGCACAAGGTGAGTAGTGGGGAAACAGACTCCTCCACCGCCAGGACACACTTTCCCTGCGACAAGGGTCGCCATGTACGGCAAACACATGGGCGGGCGTTGGCGTACGGCAAACACATGGCAGGGATGGCCAGTGAAATAGAAGGGGAAAAAGAAAAGAGACAGGGTGTTATAAAAGAACGAGAATGAACGATGACGTGAAGAAAGATGACTGGTGAAAGAATGGAATACCTGAGAGCCCTCCCTGTATCCCCCCGCGAGGACGTTGACCGACCCACCTTAATGGGTTGCGTCTGAAATTTATGCAATTTCTAAAATAAATATTTTCTGAAAAACCGCGCCTATTTTGTTCATTAACTTTTCTCCTTTCATTAACTATGTAAGAACGGGCGGTAAAAAAATATGCTAGTCCCATTTTCGGAAAACTTTCAGTATTTCTGAAAATTGCAAAAAGTGGCTGTAGGAAATACTAAGTTGAGACAATTATATTTTAAGCGTATGCTCGATTTCGAACCACACGGAGCATCCGTAGCGTAGTGATATAGCTAACGGAGAGTTAACTCGGAGGACCGGAGTTCAAACCATGGATTCTGGCTACACCACGCGTTCGAGGAAGTAATTTACTATATTTGGGAACATGATTTATCCACATTTTCGTTACCGGGGCTCGGCAATAAGAGTTTTTCTTCCAAAAATTCGCCGTTTCCGGGTACAAGTGCGAGAAAGTAAATAGATGGGAAAACGTTTTTCGCTTACTGGTTCTTGTATTATCCAAATATTTTTATGTAGTTAATCGAATAACAATTAATTATATTTATTAGTTTATCAAAAACGACAGGTGTTATGTTGGTAAAAAATTGAACAAATACTAATAAGATTTCGATATGTTCAGGAAATATGATGCATTAATGAGGCCATCATTGAGCTACGCGATACGTGCATCCTAGCGGGGCTCAGACTGAAATATCGGGGTAGGTGCACATTACTTTCCACAGGGGGGATTTGCAATTTAATGCAGATTCCATTTTTACACCCCAGGGTTGCTAGCCCTGGGGGATGGGGTGAAGTTATGATGATGATACATGATGAAATAGACATACACAAGCATACAGAGACGCACACAACACAACCATGCCCGAGGTGGGACTCGAACCCGCGATCCTCTGACCCGTGAGCGCCTTAATAATCTCTGCCATCGGATCGGCGAGATTATTATTAATTTTATTATTATTATTAAGACGCATTAATGAATTAGGTAAGGATTAAATAGCGTGATCGTTGATAGATAAAGAGGATCATCCAAGACTACCAAAGTATTCGAAACAGTCAAAGCTCCACATTATTTTATACTGAAGTCAATATTTACCTAATTATCATTATTAACAAATCTGATAAGATTACGAATTGATAAGCACACAAACAAATCAACCTTATGATAATAACGCACTTACCTCGGGGGCATCACAATAGTTTCCCCACTCTTTAAAATCTTTTTCCGCTGCCACGTAATCACCACGACCCAACTGTACCAGTACTAAGCAAACAGCAAGACGTCCAATAGCTTGAACTTGCTCAGATTGTTGATGGAAGCCGATTTCACGCCTCAATGCATCTGCGGCTTCATCAAACCTTAAAAAAATTTAAGAAAAAAAACAAACAATATATATTATACTTATTTCAGCACAATTTAATTTACTTTAGACAGCACCCTGAGGTTCGCGAAATGGCCGTATGACGCCCGAAATGTTCCGTTATCGTCTATCATACAGCTTTACGGAAAGTGTCTGGTTAATGCGGAAATTTGAAAATTAGCCATATTTCGGAGACAAACCGTAAAACACATTTAACAATTTACCAAAATAGTCTACATCCCATGTAAACTCTGAAAGTAATTACTAAAAGTGAAAGTATTTTAAACGATAAAATTATTATTTTTCATTGATTGATTCATTGATATTATCTTTCATTGATGAAAAGTAATGTGTATTCATTTAATCAAAATCAAACAAACGCTTTGTTTTAAATACTAATCAATCTATCCTAACATGTTTCACAACAAAATAGCAAAAGAAAATAAGAACTTATACATCGAAATTAGTAGAACTAATAAGAAATCGTCGAACTAGAAAGAAAACTTATCAAACTGGCCTCTAGAAAAATCATGAAAATCTAGATATTGCTAGGTTTCCAACTAATATCCTAAATTATAAACTCGATGACATATATTGACTGAACACAAGAATATCAAGGTCTTGTGTATTCTTGATTTCAATATCAAGGGTCTGTGCCATCTAAATACCATAAGAAATGTGAGAACACAAAAGCATTAAATATTGCCGTAAGCATTAAAAGCAATATAAGCTCAAATATTAAATGTTGTTCATAATCTCTTTTTACAATTTTCGTGCGGAGCAGCGGCTACGCCGGCCTCTCGCCTATGCTCGTTTCACGCAGCCGCCCTGCACAGCGTAGAGAATGCAACACCTCGTCTCTTTGACTTGGGTGATATTAATAAAAACTCGAATAAATACTCGAGAGCAAACTTTCGACATTTCGCTCAGTGTGAATAATTACTCAGATCCTTATGAATAATGTGTTACTCCCTCGTCAGAGTAACTGTGCTCGTCAGATGAACAAAGTTGAGCAACTACGTCCTCCATTCAGATTTTATATACGAATTTTTGAATGCTCTTCGGACATACTGGAGTTCCAAATCTTTCCCACACAGACTCTGTGTGCTCTCTCTGCGCTGTAAGTGGCCGCTAAAGGCGCGGGCGGCGTGCGGGGCAGATCGGCACATCTAAATTAAAAGTATTTTGGATAAAAATTTATGGAGCTATGGCCATTTGAAAAGTGTCTTTTTTGGGTTTTAACGTAAAATTGACAATATTAGGACTGATGTGGCATACTGAGTCAAATAAGTAATGTTTGATGTTCATAAAATTGTTCCGGGATAGCGTGGACACCACCTCAGTCAAAAATTTGTAGATAAAATACCATTAAATAACATTTTTACATTATTTTCTAAAAAGTACTGAAAATTGGAGTGTTTATGGGGTTTGTGGTACCCTTAAACCAATTTTAAAAACTGTTTTATTGGTCCCGGTGTTGTTCTTGCAACGAAAACAACTTTTTCGCTAAGCCATTAAATTCTAGTTTTTTTGATATAGCCTACTGTAAGTGGCCTTCTGTACATTCTTTGAGAATTGTTAATTTTGCATTGTTTTTTCTGACAATAATAAAAAACAATACACAAACGTACACTGAAACATGAATAATACACCTAATATTTTAATTCAAGGTCGATTAGCCATTTTTCTAGCATACTTGAGAACTAAACAGAATTTTTGAAACCTTTCACAGGACATTTGAAGTTTTCATTCACAGTTCCCTGGTACATGTAACTCATCCACATCTACAAACCATGAGCTCGCTATGGTACGAAAATTCTTGAATTCTAATAATCCACTTACAGTTTCAAAACTATGAATTTTCTATGTGGACGTACATGTTATACTCAACTCATCAGTTTCAAGAAAAACTCGGCACTTTCGCAATAATACACACTACAGGTGAAAAACCAAAAGGGCAAGAAAGAACTGTTACCAGTTGTGTGCGGTAAGAGTTCTTTGTCAATACCGATAACCCCCGTCTCATACTAAATCAACGTTCTGAATCAGGACTGTTGGGGAAAATGCGTGTAAAGTGTGGACAAGACACCCCCAACCCACTATTGAGACCAGAGTCGTTAGCGTGTGACCACTGAGATTTAAAGTCCTACCGAAAGAAGTGGTGCTCAAAGGAGGTGATGGCGAAGCTTTGTATGGGGGAATACAAAAGCGCGATGAGAAGTCCAAGACGCAACAAGTCCGAGAAGTGTCAGTGCAACAAGTCCGAGAAGCAACACTCAGCGTCGCTTCACCGTCAGCCGAAATCTCACATCTTGTATACAGAACATGGTGAAGAGTTAAATGACGTCGGCAACAATGTGAAGCAGTCTGAGGGATGTTTGTCAGCCGGTCATATCAACGGTGAGAGACGCCTACCGGAAATGATTGAGTTAAAGGGCGCTTCAACGGCTATGGTCACTTGCGCCCGAGTCAAATTATTTCAGACCAGTGCACAATATTGCCGTGCCAAGCTAACAAAGGAAAATTAAAATCTTTAAATAGAAAGCAAAGTAAAACTGAAAAGGAACGTATCCTAATAAAAGGGTTTGGCAGAAAAATGCCAGATAGTTTTGTTTTTTTAATTTCGGGCTAAAAGCCCATAATTGGCATTATCATTTTCTCTCAGATAAGGCTGTACAAGCCAGTCTCTCGCAAAAACCTAAAAAGCTTGCAGAGAGAAGATTCATCATTTCTAAGAATCTCCGCTAGGAGCTAGCAAGGTGATGCCTTCGACGGCTATCTCTTATCTTAACACAGTGCAAGAGAACATGCTCCACGGTAAGATCTATTTGGCAGTATTCGCATATAGGGGATGGGTCCCCGTGGAGGAGAAAACCGTGGGAGAAATGGCAGTGACCGATTCGGAGGCGTGTTAAAATGATCTCGCGTCGAGCATCACGAGATGACGAAGACCAAGGATTTATGGAATCCTTGAGTCCTGCAGTTTGTTGAGCACAAGTTGTAGCTGCCTCTCAATAACTTGCACGCTCATGGAGGAGCAAAAAATTGCAAAGTCGTCAACGAACAGCGATGCCTTCAAAGGCTCCCGGATAACTGATGCAATACTATTGATATCAATGGCAAACAGAGTGACGCTCAAAATCGATCCCTGCGGAACACCGTTTTCTAACTGGTGACTAGAGGATAACACGTCGCCAAGGCGGACGCGGAAAGATCTTGATGAAAATCTACTAGAAACAAAGGGAGCCGTCCCCTAAGGCACCAAGTATGCAAGGTGCGAAGAATACCGTACCTCCAGGTGGTGTCATACGCTTTCTCTATATTGAAGAAAATTGCTACCAGTTGCTGACGTAGCACGAAAGAAGTGGAAATCTGCGTAGCGAGGGTGACTAAGTGGTCCATGGTTGACCTGTGCTTCCTGAAGCAACATTGGAGAGGTGTAAATAGGTTCTTTTGTTCCAGGAGCCAGACCAGACGTGTATTTACCATTCGCTCTAAAAGCTTGCACACAGAGCTTGTGAGCGAGATTGGGCGGTAACTTGAGGGGGTTGTTCTGTCCTTTCCTTCTTTAGAGATTGGGAGAACAATGACCTCACGACAAATCCTTGGTACTGCATGTTCAGCCCAAATCATGTTGAAAATGCCAAGGAGAAAGGAGCGAGCGGTTTCAGGTAGGTGTTTCAACATTTGGTTATGTATATGGTCTGGTCCTGGAGCAGAATCTTTCGCACAAGCGAGGGCACAGGAGAGTTCGTACATGGGGAAAAAGGCATTGTAATCTTCCTCCTCGCGACTCCAGAAGTCTAATTTACAGTTTTCCATTTTTCTTTTCGTTTTTTGAAAGCCAGAAAGGTAGTGTACGGAGCTGGAGATGTGTTCGTAGTGAGAGGCCATTTCTTCAGCAATATCTTGTGGAGAAGTTAGGAGATTGCCATTTACCATAAGCCCTGAGATAGATGGCGAAGGGAGTCTTCCACCGATCTGTCGGACCTTTCTCCACACTAGTTTAGGGGATGAACGGCAAGAGAGTGACGAGATGTAAGCTCTCCAAGACGTAGCTTTACTTTCCCGTATCGTTAATCTAGCTCTGGCACGGGATCTTTTATAATTTATTAGGCTTTCCACGGTTGGGAACCTACTACGTTTTGCCAATGCCCTCTTCCGGTCACGGACCGCGGTGGCACAATCAGCGTTCCACCATGGCACAGGGGGATGTCGTGCATGGCCCGACGACTTCGGGATGGCAAATGAGGCCGCATGAAGGGCGGCGATATTAAAATGGGCAACCATATCATCGATGTCGTTTGAGCAGTTTTCCGAAATTCGTAATTGTTTCTTGAATGTTTCCCACTCAGCACGGTGGATTAGCCAGCGAGGAGGGCGGGCAACGTTCAGATCGGGAATATCGAGGCTGACCCGAATGGGAAAATTGTCACTGCCGTGCAGGTCGCCGAGGACAGTCCACTCGAAGATTGTAGAAACAGAGGGACTACAGAGAGCTAGGTCCACGGACGAGAAAGTGTTAGAAGCTATGGAATTTAGGAGAATTAAGTTTTGGCTATATATAATATTTTCAAGTAACCTGCCTCTCGTGCACGACCTTGTGCGACCCCAGGCAGGGTTGTGGGCGTTGAAGTCCCCCACAATAAGAAAAGGTGCCGGCACCTGAGAGGTCACGTCTTCCAGTTCTTTCTCCGACACTTGTCCAGGCGGGATATGAACGTTGCAAATGGTAACAGAAATAGTTGGGAAATTAACACGAACGCAAGATATCTGGAGAGTGGTTCGTATGTCTATTTCTTTAGATACCAGAGAGTCTGTGATAAAAGTGGCGAATTCGCCATGGGCGCGGAGGCCATCGCAACAAAAGCCGCGTAGAGAGAGGGAGTGCTCAGAACGGAGATGTGTTTCCTGCAGGCAGATAACCACGGGTCTATGCATAGACATTAACTTTAATTCGTCCAAACGGGTACGAAAGCCATTTAAGTTCCATGAGAGGAGAGCCATTGTTTCTAGTTCTTAGAGTGTTTTTTAATTCTTTTTTATTCTAGGGTGCGTTATGTATCGGGTTTCTCTTTCTTCTTTTTTCTTCTCTGTTGGAGAGTAATGGGCTGGTTCATGCGGAGTTCCTCGTTCCCTGCAGAGTCATCTTGACTACTGCTAGTGAGAGTCGCGTGTGTTGGGAGACCACGGTCCCTTGAGACAGGCGACCTAGATCTAGCAATAGGACCTGTCGGCCTCGGCTTCTCTGGATGCGTTTGAGTTTGTTGAAATATTTATGCTTTTGGTTTCCGTTTTGTTTCAGACTGGACAAGAGATTTGGGATAGGCATCTCCGCCGATATCAAAGGACACCTGACAGGCAGCATCGCGCAAAGAGGGGGCTTTAGGCGTTTGGGTTTCAGGATTTACTTTCTTCTGTTGGCCCACGGTGTCAGCGAAACTTCGGGCCATGTCCACGGGGTTCGCGTCTGGTAACGGCGTCGTGCCTCCGGAAAGGAAACTTTCTCAGAGACCCTGATCTTCTGGATCTCTCTTTCTCTTAAGAAAATAGGACACTGGTCAGAAATTGATGGGTGTTTTCCACAACAGTTCACGCACTTTGCTCTGCGGAGCAGTTAGAG
The DNA here is from genome assembly GCA_011170035.1 of Teleogryllus occipitalis. Classification (NCBI taxonomy): domain Eukaryota; kingdom Metazoa; phylum Arthropoda; class Insecta; order Orthoptera; family Gryllidae; genus Teleogryllus; species Teleogryllus occipitalis. The sequence continues at coordinate 280,944 of BLKR01009000.1, read as the reverse complement.
TCGTTGCAAGCCTCCATTCCACAGTGCACCCAGACTGCGGCGCTCAAGCAGCGAGGTTGCGTATGGCCAAACTGGCATTTAAAACGGCGCAGAGGGTTTGTAACATACTGCCTGACACGGAGATTATAGAAACTACAAGATATCTTTTCTGATAGAGATGGACGGACGTCAGTATCAGAGTTGAGGTAGGAGTGAGTACCCCATTTACTCTCCGCTGAATCCTGTAAATCTCTGACACACCATATGGCTCGAAGAAAGCTTTCAAGTTTTCTTCCGATTCGGTTGAGAAGTCTTCATGATTTACCACACCCTTGCAGAGGTTTAAGGTCGAGTGGGCGGACACATGCACCTGGACGCCGGCTATTTCTTTTAGGTCAGTGATTTTGCTGATCTGTTCGTCAGAGCGACATTCGAAGAGGATTGTGCCGTTTCTTTGACGAACCACCGACTGAAATTTGCCAAACTTTTCCATTTCTCTGGGAAGTTTGATCGGGCTGACACTCTTCATTGTTTTATTATCTCTTTTACATGACATGACAAGAAAGCGTGGCTTAGTAGGTCTGTCAGAGTCATTACGAAAAAAACTCTCAAGATTTACTGTTTCACCAACAAATTTCCTCTTCCTTATGGAAGAGGGCGGTGGGGTAGGTTTTTTATCAATTAAGAGAATATCAGATTCATCCCCGTGGTCCCTACCCACCACAGAGCCCAACAAGGGGACACTCCATCGGAGTGCCAGGGTTGCCATGGGAATATAGTGGGGGGTTTCCACAGCGCAGCACCGCCGTGGTTTCCCCGCTCACCCTGGAGTTCAGTACTAGACCTAGTCCAAACCGGTTGATCGGGAGTGGGTTAGCTCCCGACCGCCCGTCTAGAAGAGTCCGTAGCCGAAGCAAGTGTATTGAGACCTACAAGGAATATTCCCCAAAATACGTAGGAGCACGTATCCGATGCTAATAAAAAAGTAGCACGAGGAGAGTAATTGGGAAACAAACAGGCCCCTCAACCGCCAGGACATACATTCCCTCCGACACGGGTCGCCCTGCACGGCAAACACATGGGTGGGCGTTCAGCATACAGAGGGAGCCAGTAAAATAGAAGAGGGAGAAGAAAAGAGACAGGATGTTGTAGAAGAATGAGAATGTACAATGAGAAGAAGAAAAATGACTTGTGAAGGAAAGGCATACTTGAGAGCATTCTTTGTATCCGTCCGTCAGGACGTGGACCAACCCACCTCGACGGACGTACCGGAAATAGCATGAAAAAAACGATAGGTAGAAACGGGACAGAGAGATATACTCGAGGAATAGAAAAAATATTAACAAAAAGCCCCACACGCGTGAAGAGCAGCTACGAATGAAACGGATTCCGGAACTCAGTCAGTGCGTGTGCGCTACGCAGTGAGATTATAGATAGCTGTTCTTGGTCTGTCACTCTGGCGGAACTCGAAAAATAATAATTTTGAATTATGATCATTGTTATAATTTTTATGAAGTGTTTTGGTAATTCTTACTTCGTAATTCATAAATTATTAACGTGTGATTTCTTTATTTAAAAACTACGAAAACTTGCGTACGCGTAGTAATACACATCTACGTAACAATGCGTATGTGTCGAAATTTCATTTTTTCGCCAGTGATTTGCCAGTGATCGATATAGTACACAAGAATTTGAGCCGAAAGATTTCTGCAGAATTGTTTGGTTATTTAAAACTATAAAAATATTAACATGAGCATTTCCGCTGGTATATGCATGGGCGTACGAGAAACATTTCTTGGAACATATATTTGAATGATTTTGTAAGGGTCACTATTTTTATTTTCATTTATTGGCGTGTCGAAATTAAAACGTACCTACACTTTGGTTTCTAAATAGCACTAGATTTCTTAGAATGATGTTATTCAAGGTTAAAGTTAAGGAAAACACAAACTTACTCTACTACACTAACAGAACTACTCACCGCAACAACGCTGATTCCATATATTTTAGAGCTTCGAGAATTGCATACATCTCAGAAGTGAATATACTGCACAGAGAATGAAGCCGATATGATTTGGTTACATTGATACAATAAAAACTGTGTCGTTGGGTAATTAACCGCCTGTGTATAAGAATATGTGACCAGGAAAGGCTGCCCCCAATTCTTGAAACTGCATCTGGTAAACAAGAGGACTAGTTGTTTGTTTGGTAAGATTGAAGAGCCTGAGGACCATATTGGGGCGGATAAGATTCCAAGGAGGAATGGAATTAGTTAGGTGGTTTCACAAGGGGTGATAAGATAGACATTAAGACCGCGCAAAAGATTTCGAAATCAAATATTTGAACATCGCTACCTCAGCCTCCAAAGACCATATGAGGACTCATTTTCAGGATGGACAATTATTCGGGGACAAGGACGGTTACAGAGTCCTAATACTTTAGTACCATAAGACGCTAATAGAATATCTCGTCTTTTTAAGGATGGCACCCTAGCTTCAGCTAGAACGCACTCTATTTCGGTAGTGCGATAAGCACCTGTTAAGAGGCTGCTGACGGGTCAGAGAGTGGCGGGAGCTGCATATCCATAAACGTCACTACCGTAATCCAAAACTCAAGGGAAGAGTGTTCTATATAGCCAGTTGATGTCTGAGCCACCTTGGCGTGTGAGAGAAACATGGGTTGAAGAGAGAAAAGAGAATCACAGCAGAAAACTACTCGCCGTAAAGGGGCTGATTTGATATATTTAAGGGCTTCGAGAATTTCATGATTCTCAGTACTGAATACCATGCACAGGAAATGAATTCGAAATAACTATGACTATCGAAACGAGAACTGCAAGCCGCAGCATGGTTGGAAAATGAACCAGCAGTGTATATGAATATACGGTAAGAATATGCTACCCTCATATAGCGAAACAGGATCTGGTTCTGATCTGATAGTCAATGTTCGATCCAAAGAGTTACCAAAGGGGTGAGGTTGCTTGAGGTTGGGAAGGCAGATATCATTTAATAGATTTAAAAATCAAATACCAGGAAGCTGGGAGAGCGATGTTCGGAGAATATATGAAGCACCCCAAACTTTCGCAGCGTAAGACATTAATAGGATTTCCCTTATTCGTTTTGGGGATGGCTCACCGGCGTCAGAAGACTATCAATTCTGTTGGTCCGGTATGCACCAGTGGAAATACGGATTTCAAGAGTGGTGGATACTATTGTAGTAAAATGATTATTACTTTAGTGTTTAACAACAAATAAAATTGTGTCACGTAATGAGAATGTATTTTCTCTTTTAATACAATTTAATAATACGTGTTGAAACACGTAAATCCCTCTCGTCTTATCCAAGTTGTTATAGGGATCTCCATACCGACGTTAACCTAATTATTACAGGTAAACTAACAACTGTAAACAGGTGATCTTGCGGCGATGTATACCGATGCCACAGGGTTCATATGGACCTACAATTAAAGAAGGTAAAGACAAAACGAAATTAATACAAATCAAGAAAAGTAACGTTTTTCTTGAAGAGAAGTCTTCGGCGTCGAGGAAAAAATTGAGCCGATATCAAGATGAGCAGGCTTGATTCTATCGATGGATATAGTATGTTCTTGATTAAGGATATGAATTACCTCTTTCCTCTACAAATAACGGGATATGGACCTAAATTTGTTGCAGAGTATTTTTAGTTCCAGATAAATATGAAAGCAACATTTTAATTCTTGAAAAATAAACGGTTGTGGAGATCTACGGTGAGATGTTGGTACAAATTTCAGTTTTTCCATTTTAGTAGTTAAATCTGAGACGGAGAAATGTTATGCAGAAAATAAGTCTTGATGAAATATCTGTGAAGGTAATCGAAGGGTGATACCGCAAACTAGTTCGGAAACGGTAGACTTGATATCAGTCGGTAGTGTGTTCCGTAATCTTAATAAAATTACAGGTATATTACGCAGCCAATTTTAAATGTTTGTGCATTTGAAAGCAGAGCGTAAAGAACGACGAAAGCACTCTACCAAACCATTTGAGGTGGGGTGATACGCCGTGGTCAACGATGCTGAATACCAAAATCTCGTAGGAAGGTAGTAAATACAGTAGAAGTAAACTGCGATCCTCTGACAGAAATAAGCAAAACAGGGACTCCATATCTTGAAATCCAGTTAAATAAGAAGGCTTGAATAATTTCTTCTGACATCATGGAATGAAGTGGTACGACTTCAAGCCAGCTTGTGAAACGATCTATGATCGTCAAACAATGTGAAAATTCTTATATCAATAGTAGTGAACTTAATACATCTATGTGACCTTAGCTACACTCATCTTTAACAGGTGGGACGATGCCAATGGGCGAGTGAACACAGCGTTTGATTGGCATTCTGGACAAGAACCAAGAACGTGTCCAAATTCTGCAATCACGGGAAATGTAGGGCCAAACATATTGAGATACGTTACTAATGTTGAGATATGTTATTAATGATGTATTGGACTTAATACCAAGGTGATACAAGTTGTGTAGATCTAAAAGCACTTGTTTACGAAGTGACGTAGGTACGTACGGTCTGATACGAGATGTGGAAACGTCACAGGACACTTGTACATCACTGCCAGGAACATTAATTTGTTATAAATTGATTGACCAATTATTAATATTCTTGAGAATTTCTTGAAGTTCCGGGTCTGCTTGTTCATGAGCATACAAGGTTTTTTCGAAATCGGTAATAGAAGAAACGTTACAAGTGCGTGACAGAGCAACTGCTGCATTATCTTGGTCAGAAATGAGCTGGATGTCTGTAGTAAACTGAAATAAATGACCATTGATTAATCTGCATAGGTGGTAGGTTGTGATGTTTCTGAGTACAAGAGTAAACTAGTGGCATATGATCTGTAAAGATGACGCAATGTTGTGCCTCGAGCAAGTGTCGGAAATGTCGAACTGCCATAAAAATAGCAAAAAGTTATTTATAAAACGTTGGTCATGTAGTTTGTTTATCGGTACGTTTTTTCTTGAGAAGAAAGCAAGCGGTTGCCATTTGTTATTAACTAGCTGATTACGGGCTGCACCGACGACCAAAGACGAAGAATCGCAAAATAAACCTAATTGCGCAATTGCTATTGGATGGTGTAACAAGATGGCTTGAGATAAGCTCTCTTTGGATGCCTGAAAAGCATTTCTGGATTCCGATGTCCATTGGATGAAAGATTTATCCTTCGTTGAACATATTAATCCTATCAGAGGTGCCTGAAATGCAACAGAATTGGGCAAACACGTTCTGTAGAAACTGATGAGGCCCATGTATCGGTATTTGGAAAGGGGTAATCCTGTAATACTTCAATTTTGTCTGGAAGTGGCGAAACGCCTTCAGGTGTGACATTGTACCCTAGAAAAGTAATTTGCGGGCAAAAAATTCTTCTTTTACGTTAATCTTGATGCCTGTATCAACGAGCTTGCGGGATTTTAGTTGCAGATGTTTGTGTTGATCGTTGAAGGCCGAGAAAACCAAAACATCTAGATAAGAAAAACAAAAGCTGTAATCTTGAAGTAGGTTGTCCATAAAACGCTGAAACGTTTGTGCGGCGTTTCTAAGTCCAAAGCTCATATATTTTTTAAAAAGTCCACACGGGATCAAAATCGTGGTTTTATTGACATCGGCGGGCACATCATTAAGGTTGCCATCTCGTGGCGCAGAGCAAAGTCGCTCGCCTTTCACCAAGGAGATCCGGGTTCGATTCCCGTCGAATCTCATGTGACATTTGTTTGAACAAAACGAGTTTGGCTGCTTCACAAAGGCTAGACCAACCCCTGTGAAGTGTCCTAAACCCTACCCCTATCCTCATTCCTTCCCAATTCTGGCCGCTGTTTAGTGGCGCAGGAGCGCGTGGTGGGAGGCGCGTACGCGGAGGTGCTACCTGGTGGTCCTCTTGGCAACAGACCGCGACGAGACGTGACGGACAGAAATATCTACAGTAACAGAGAATTACTCCAGATTTAATGTAGAACGTAACGGAGGATTACTCCAATAGCGCTCAACACCCAAGAAGGGGTTAGGAGACGCGTTGCGTCGTGAGTTGAAGCAACAAATGTTTAAAAAAAGGGGTGTCAGAGTGGAGGAAGCCGCTGATCCATATACAATTCTCTTGTATTCCAAAACTGAATGGATGGGTGCTCTATGTAGCCACAATAGGCAAACGCGGTTGGTTCCCTATGATGTACCACTCAATATACAAAAAAGATTAAGGGGAGAGACACATCTGTTTTGTAGTCTAAGGTTATGAGCAAGCCACGCAAAGGATTTGCCAAACGGCTCCAGGAACCTGGTAGATTCACTGAATGGAAACTGAATGCTTCCCATGTCAAGGATTCGATTGCTATGCAAATGGTATATCCTGCAGAAATGCACACCAATAGATATAGTAGTGGAAAAATTAAACCCATGAGCTCCATTGGTGGAGTTTCTTGAGCACCAGTTGAAGTTGTCTCTGGATCATACTGATGCTGCTGGATGAACAGATGGCAAAATCATCCACAAACATTGATGTCTTTACAGGTTCTGGCACGGTCGAGGCTATACCATTTATGACGATGGCAAACAATGACACTCAGAACCGATGCTTGAGGGATGCCATTTTCTAGAGGTGACTGCTAGAAAAGAGGTTACCAACGCGAACACGGAAGGCCATGTTCGAAAAGAAATTTTGAAGGAACACAGGGAGCTTCACCCTAAATCCCGAGGAGTGTTGAGTTGCCATACCTCCAAGTGGTGTCATAGGCCTTTTTACATCAAATAATAAGGCCACAAGATGTCTAAAGACTAACGATCGAGCCAACGCAACAAGGTGGTCCAAAGTTGAGCGGGGTCTTCTAAACACGCTTTAGATTGGCGTCAACAAATTTGTATACTCCAGTATCCATACCAAACGCAGAATCACCATTCGCTCCAGCGCACTGTATACACAGCTGGTTAGAGAAATGGGTCGATAGCTCGATGGCAATGATCAATCTTCCACTCCATTGGGAACTGTGATGATGGCTTCTCGCCATAGAGCAGGGATGGCGTGCTCTTCCCAGATACGGTTTTAGAGCCGGAGGAGAAGTTAATGCCTGTTTCTGGAAGATGTGGCAGCATTAAGATGTGGATTTGGTTTTGGGGCGGTTCTTTTCCTAAGCACCACAGCAGAGCACATTTCGCACATGGAGAATGGGGTTTGGTAACCCTCGTGTGCTCTCCTCGAAAAATCCAATGCGCGGTTTTCATTCTTTCTTTGAACAAACAAAAGAAAGTCTGGAGCAAAGTTCGCCGAACTCGGCATATTGTCGTGAGCGGCAAGTTCCTTTGCAATTGCGTTTGGTAATGCAATCTCACCGTTCTTAAGACCTGGCACTGAGTTTGCGGAAGAATATTCCGTGATTTGACGTACCTTTCTCCATACGTCTCCTTTCTCCAGATGTGCTGGCGCATAGCAATTGAAGGAGAAGAATGCTCTCCACCATGAATTTTTACTTTCTAAAATGGTTTTCCTCGCCTTCGCTCTGCAACTCTTGCATTCGATTTAGTTATTCGCGGTTGGAAAGTGTTTCTGTCGTGCCAGCGCCTTCTTACGAGCTCTGACCGCATTTAAGTAGTTCAAGGTCCACCACGGGGCAAACGGGTGTGACGGTTTACCGGTCGATGTGGGGATTACATTATTCGCAACTTGTAGTACAGCACTGTTAAAATGTGCTGTCATTTCGTCAACGTAGTGAAAGTCGCCCTCTGAGAGATTGGCATTCGCTTGAAACTTTAGCCAGACAGTATATTGTACACCCCATTGAAGGGGTCGAGAACCCATGAACAAATCCTTCAGTGTTGATGATAGTGGGGTGATTGTGATCGCTTCCACACAGGTCGTCTATAATGAACCATTGCAGAACAGTTGCAAGACACGCGCTGCATAAAAATAGATCGATACAAGTGCTCAAGTTTGCTACGACGGCGAAACATGCTGATTCACGTGAATCCAGAATAATCAAGTGTGGGTGTTCATTATCCATTCCTATATGTCGCCTCTCGGACAGGTACTGGAAGAGCCCCAAAAAGCGGACTGTGGGCATTTACATCTCAGACTCCCAAGAACAGCGAGGGCAGTTGACTTATCAAGCACAAAGGTTCATCGGCGTATGTCTCATTCTGTCATCACTCTGTCCTGGATGGATGTAAATGTTACAGTGAAAATGAGGGATGGGAGGTACACCAGAACATACACAATTTAAAGGTCGGTCTGAACACCGCTAATCGTGAACCAGTGTAGCAACACCGCCACACACTGGTTAAATCGGGCCTAAAACGTGGTCATAATTGCAAATGCCAGTGAATTTGCGTAAAAATTGGTATCAATGGGGTTTTGAGGTCGCTGAATTTGAATATCATGAAATGAAATTTCAGAATTCAAAATGGCGGCTTCAAAATTGCGGATCAACTCATTTCAAAATAAACAAAAGTGCATAAAAATATACATATGGGATTCTGGAGATCACCGATTTCGAATATCATAATGAAATTTCAAAATTCAAAATAGCGGGTTCGAAATGCCTAACTGACTCAAAAATGAACCCAATATGTGTAAAAAGATTGATAGAATGGTTCTCGCTGTCGCTGAAGACGAATATCGAAATTAAATATCAAAATTCAAAATTGAAGCTTGAAAGTGAAGGGATTGTACGTAGAAATATGGTTATACGTAAAGTTCTGTTTTCGAGTTGCTGAATACAAATATTGCAACGAAATTCAATACCGCTGCTTTAAAAAGATATAACGGATTTGAAGGGTAAATAATTTTTTTAGAGGGAAATGTGATTTAAGAGAGTTTTTGACTTCCTTGGTTCATTGATTTATCTCTCTCCCATTGCTACTCGTTCTTGAACCTGAACATCTCTATGACGTCTTGAGTTTTAAAAGAAGATAGATGTTCCTCCTCAGATTCAAACTGGAAGTCGTCGTGATTATCCACTCCCTTACAAAGATTAAGAGGAGATGGGTCACTTTCACATGGAGGCCGGGAATCTGCTTAGTTTTAAGTATTTTCTCTTGCGTGCTTCAAACAGGGTGGTATCAATCCTTTCTGACACGACCTCTTGGGGTTTGCCGACTGAGTCTTATAGGGCTCACGCGAAACTAACTGCACAGAGCGTTTTAAATGTTTATCGTTCCATAAGAAGGAAATATGGCTTCCTTGACAAAGAAACAATTCAAGTCATCTGTTCCCTTGAAGCACTGCCTCTTTCTTCCGGAACATGGCAAGTTTTTTTCTTTTATGCTCCACGAGTTGGATCCAATAAGGGTTCATCACATTGGGGTGCAAGAGTTGACGTGGAGATATACTGGGGGATGACACAGTGCTGTCCCGGCGTAGCCCCCCGCTCACCCTGGAGTTCAGTTAAAGACCTAGTGCGAGCCGATTGATCACGAATGAGAACCGACTGCCCGTCTAGAAGAGTCTGAGGGCAAATAAATTGAGAGACGTTCTCTGTACCATGCAGATCCCAACACAGTCACCAGGGCTCTCCTGTGTTCGCACAGTGAACACGACCATAACTGGTAGACAAATAAGGAGCCAGCGTCTAGACGACAGTCGGGAACGCATACACTCACCCCTCAACTCCCAAATCACCCATTCCCTTCGACAGGGGATGCCATGCACGGCAAACACATGGGTGGGCGTTCAGCATACAGAGAAGGCCAATGAGGAAGGAAAAAGGTGTTAAAGGAATGTACATGATATAAAATGAAAAGCAAAAAGTAAGAAAGATGGAGAAAGGAACACGTGGGAATCTCCTCTGCATCCCCCATGGACTGACCCACCTCGAAGGGTCATATATTAGGAATACTTATTTTCCATTTCCAGTAATTTCATTCAATAACCCAAATACTGTAGCTATATCGACGAATAAAATTATTTTTAAGTCAAAGTGTGCCTGTCAAACGTTCGCGCTGGCGTCTAGTTGCAAGCAAAGCAGCGCACTAATGTCTGACGTCACGCTGATGGACGTTTAATATTGCGAAGCACTAGCCAGCCGACTCGCCGCGCGTCTCTATGCATAAAGATTGGGAGTAATTGGTCACTCCCTGTGAGTTTTGGTACCGCAACATTCTATACACGCTACAAGCTTTTATCACAGTACGCTGGGCATGCGCTGGCGATCTCCGCGCCGGCCCTCAAGGATACAAAGAGTAATACAAATTGTCTGTCCTCTTCTGAACCTGCATCTTAATTTTATCAATTCTTGTGTAATTAAAAGCAAACAAGTTCAGTGACTTCTTGGCGGTATTAAATGCATTATTAAGTATGTTCGAGGATTTTATTTTGATTTTATATTATGTTAGTTGATTAAAATTGTGCATTTGATGAATGCAGTTTCTCTTGTTGACCTTTATGCAAGAAAGTATTTTTTTTATTTATTTAAAGTCAAAAACTTGAAAACTGTGAAGTGTAGTTTGTGCCTATTTTTCTGCTCATTAGCCTCAGTGGCCTGTGCAGAGGTTTTTCCGTTCAGCCATTTCGAGACGTGGATACGAGACGTAGACTGACAATTATTGTTTCTGTTAGTGCTTTATTTTACGTGGAGAGACTCGGGCCATCAGGCCCGCTCTTCCGTCTCACCAAGGAAAAATTTCGCTACGCTGCTTTCACCATCTAGCAGAGAAAGTGTTATTTTGGGTGACGAAACAGGCGATTTGAATTTAGCTTGAAGCAGAGGCAACAGGCGGTTAGAATTAGGCTTCATGATCTTTTACATGCAGTAAATCTACATGGGACAGCCGGCTTCACTTCCCCTCCGAAGGAAGGCGTACGAAGGATTATTTTGCCCTTAAAACTCCACGGCATTGATTCGGTTTTTAACCAGCAAACTTGGCTACAACAGCCCTGTACGCAAAGCGTTATACTACAGATTCCGCAATCCGCTTGTTTCTGATAGGTTTTGTTGTTGTTGATATTAGTTAACTATCATTGTCGTTGTTTCCTCATGCTGCTATTGTTTGAAATGAGACATAACACATCTCATGAGAACGTACTTTACATTTGAAAAAAATAAGTATATCACTTTAACAAGTAAATTATATATATATATATATATATATATATATATATATATACTAAAATTTCACACGAAGAGAGTAAATTCCTGTAAAATTATAGATTTTTGAATGAAGTAGTGAAAAACATAGTCTAAACAATAGTGCTTGTCACAGAGTTCTGGTGTGATTATCGTATTTTATGAATCCTAGTCCTTTTACTTGTGTATGAATTTTATTACCTACAATTGTCTCGATTTAGACAATTGGAAGTCAAAGCTGGAACCATGTGCTCTATAGGTTCGCTTACCTGACATGGACTCTACGCATAAAATTATGCAAGTAATACTTATTTATAGCTTTTTATTACATTTAAGTTTTCATGAATTTGCATGAGGTGCTTACGTTTTTATTAAGTATTAGTGTTCTGAATTTTGGAAATTACATTCCCGACATTCAACTGAGCTGCAAAGCAATTTTTAGATGGCACCAACTGTCACTGGTCAAATGGCTAAATCCTAAATCATCTGATGAATTAATTTCTTCCTACAAATATTGAATAACAGAATATTTCTTTTTCTTTTTATGCAGTACTTCGTGTTGCGTTTCTGTATGCCATTTTCTTTGTTCTTTCCCGAAACATCCTTTGGTTGAAGTGTAATTTTAAATGAAATAAACGATAATTGCACCGTACTGTTTCTGCAATAGTATATCTTGTCTACTGAGGCATTTTATTCCATTTTGGTGCGATTGTTTTTCCAAATTGACAGTTTTTATTGCAAACCTGAAAAATCCAGACCCCTTAACAAGACCAAACAAAATGGAGCACTCAAATGCTGTACAGTATATAAGTCGTCGTTTGTGACCATCACAGTTAGTAAACTCAATTTGTTGCTGGTAAGCTGGACACCTGAATAGCCGGATATATGGAAGTTGATGTAATGTCCGCTGGTTCTATTCAACAAAGAAAATTGGTATAATCGGCGTTCACTCCTATATGAGCACAATGCACACAAAGAAGGAAAACTATAAGCGTCAAGTCAAACACTCGTGTTTGCTAAAATGAATGCTCTAAAATGAATGCCACTGAATCTGACACGCGAACACCCGATGTACACACCTGCTTTTGACGACCGATTTTGCTGTTTTAGCGAACCAGCGCGCCTGACCAGTGGGTCTTCTGGAACTCCACAAGCGACACTGCGCATATGCGCGTTCTCTACTACAATCGTTCTTCAAGGAGACGCGTGTGCATCGCGTCTACGATTCTTCTTTCGTGGCAAATTGCAAGTCTATTTTTTATGACCCATTATTAGATAACAATCCAAATGATGAACAGTGCCACTACTGTACATTAAAATACTTACATTCGTAATTTCACCAGTATTCGAGCAACTTTGCTCATGAATTCTGCAGCTTGTCTTGGACTATCTTCAATCTGAAAAAAACAACAAAAAACAGGAGAGTAAGCAGCAATACAATAATATTAAATGTAGTATAATGTTGACATTACTACTACTGACATTGAACAGGAAGAATCTCACAATCCGAGACCGAAGGAAATTTAAGAATTTGTTGATATTTATTGATAATCCAGTTGTAGAAATCTTTTAAATCTTTTATTTATTTATTTTACATCAAAAAGAGTTAAAACTGTGTATGACGTGCTATGGGGAGAAGTGAATTCTGTGCACGTTTTCAAAATTCTGTGATCCCTACACTAAGTCATATACTACTTGAATTTTGAACTAAAGAAAAAAACACGCTCCCATCTAATAAAACCTATTTTCAAGGATAAATAAGCCATAAATTTTGGGCTCTTATCCATGATGTCCTTCTGTCTAGGAATAATACTTCCTGCCGCGACAACTTGGATGATACCTGATGAATATGATTTCTACGTCGAGTGTTATAATAATATTCTTCGGCATTTTCTGAAAATATATTCACGCCCTTAAGCAAGTCATTTTTGACAAAAACCACTGATTCGTAAATAAACAGACAAGGTAATGGTAAAATTCCTAGATTAATGAAGAGAGGCTTACAAGAATCACGTGGGTGGGATTTGGTTATTATTCGTACAATTCTTTTTTGTAATCTAAAAGTCTGGGAGCTATAAGATGTATTTCCCCAGAATATTATGCCATATCTCAGGCGGGAATGAACATTCGCGAAGTACACACAACGAGCAGTATGAAGACTGACTGAATTTGCAAGAATTCTGAACGCGTAGCATAATGAACTTAATTTTGTGTTCAATTCATTTAAATGGACGTTCCATTTAAGGTTTGACTGAATTGAGAGACCTACAAATTTTGTTGCTTTAACATCAGTCAATGGTACACTGTTCATTTTCAATGGTGCACAGAATTGTTTATTTGAAATGGAAAACTGCATTAAAACCGTTTTCTTTTCGTTTACTATTAATTTGTTATTTCGGAACCAATTTGAAACATCTGTCATACTATTTACGGTTTCTTTATTGCAAAGGATGTTCGTATCATCCGCAAAGAGAACCGTTCTTCCGTTTCGAATCGTCGAGGGCATATCGTTTACGTAAAGTAGGAACAGAATGGGGCCTAAATCGATCCTTGAGGAAATTCACGTGCAATTGGCAAAGAGTAGGAAAGGTTTGTACATAATGTTCCATCATTCCATAAGGTATTTCCACTCTCTGAGATCACTGTTTAAGGTACAAACATAACCAATTTAGAGCAATACCTCGGATACCATATGAAGGTAATTTTGAAAGTAAAATGTCATGATCAATGACGTCAAAAGCTTTTGAGAGATCTAAAAATAATCCAATAGGTGCTTCGTTTTGATCTAATGATAAGGCGACATCTTTAAGAAAAGAAAATAGGGCTGTTTTCGTAGATTTTGATTTCTAAATCCATGTTGACAATCTGAAAGCGTGTGGCGTTTACTGAGATTTCCGTTCGTACGTAAAAAAGTCTCTCTAATATTTTGGAAAAAAAATAGAGAAATGGGCCGATAATTTTGAATTTCACTTTTGTTGCCTTTTTTGAAGAGCGGCTTAATTTTAGCTGTTTTGAAAATATCTGGAAACGTTCCAGTGGATAAGGATGCATTGAATATGTGAGTTAACGGGTCTATAATGGTAAACGCACAGGTCTTTAACAAACAATCCGGGAATTCATCTAACCCGGACGAATATTTATTTTTTAGTTTACCGATTATTTTGAGAATTTCATGGGAAGAAGTTTCGGAAACCAACATTGTGTCTAAAATTTTGGGTGAACTGTCTGATATTGAATTTTGTGGCTGAAGACTCCTAGTGAGATCGGCAGCAATTCTCGAAAAGTATTGGTTAAAGAGACTAGCCACTGTTGCCGGATCGTTCACATTTATATCGTTATATTTTAAAATAACATTCTTTACAAGGTATCTAGTTGATTTGGTCGTATTTTTATTATATTCCACATTGCTTTTGTTTCGTTATTTGAGTTCAAAATATCCTGTCTACCAATAACAAGAAAATAAAAATTTGCCCTCTCGGGCAAACACCTACACGATATGACATATTTTTGATATTTTGTCTTGAAATTATATACACACTCTACCACCTAATCCTTCATATATTTTTAAATAGTTAATTTATTACAAAATATGTAGATTAAAATGAATCCACAGGTAATTAGAGATGAAGCAGAGTTGATGTTTGTCTCGATTCCAATTTCACTGCGAAACAGTTTTCTTTCACTTTGCGCATGGTTATGCATTATGGTCGGTATAATAGTGACGACAATCACTAAATTCTTGTTAAAAACTGAAGCACGCTCGCTTGTGTTTTTGAAAATATTAGTATTGTCGCACCCAACCACTAAGTGTGAAGAAGATATAATCCTAACTGAAGATAACTAGTGCTACTAAAATAGCGCATACGTTTTCTCATTATTTGTAATGGCTAGCATTACACTACATGACCTGAAATAGTTTATGCAATTAGTATATAATATTTAAGCTTTATTGCATGAGTATATGTTTTGAAAACGAGCGACGTTAGGAGCAAGTTTTCAAATTTGTACGAATGCAATAAAGCAACATAATAAATGAGTTGCATACGCTATTTTTTGTATAACAGCGTTATACATTTATAAAAGAATCAAACTTAATTTTGTGAAACAACTTTCTTGTGACGTCTCGGTTATTTGACTGACTGACTTTTTCGTGTTTCCGGGCGCGTCAACTGCTTTGGTCATTAGTCCCGTTAGTGTAGTGCATGCTTTTTTTTCTTTTTATCGGGAGATGGCGGTGATCTTCCCCCGCTGGATGGCGAGATCCGGCGCCGACCTACCGCGCGCGGAACATATTAGCCGAGTGCAGTGATGAAGTTAAATTGTCCGAAACCCCATTATTAAAGTAAAGGTTTCAAGCTTAATTTGTATAGCAACTGTTTTTAATGAAAATTCACAAAGTTTTGACCATTTGGCAAATTGTTTATTTTTGTTTTTTTAAAATGTAAAATTAGCCATAATCCGATCACAGTAATACACTTTTTGAGTTAAATGAGATATATTTGGTAGTCAATAGATAGATAAAGAGAGTTGGATGTTTTAAATTATTGTTGATTGCAGTATTTTAAAAAGACAGGAATGTTCGGTGGATAACAGTCTTTATTCAGCTGAATAAGTATTTTCAGCTTCCGTATTCCAAAATAAGTAAGAAACATGCTCAAAACATTATATTCTTGCTATTAACATTATTATTTCTACATAATGTAAACTGAATCCTACGTACTAAGAGTTACAATATATTCCACACCACAGACATTAGGTGTATGTTCATGTACGTACATGCAGCATGAATTATACAACATACTGTTACATAAGTATTCAACATACTGTTACAAAAGTAGTTCCACTGACACATATCCCACAATTCCGTGAGCCTCGTCGACACCCGTAGTGAAGGCGTCACTGCGCCGTTCAAGTAATTTATGTAATTTAAGTATGATTTGGAAACACAACGCCTTTCCACTCGTGAGTGCGTACTTACAAAATTCACCAATTCTGTTATGTTAGATAAACCAATCCACACTTGACTTTTAAAATTCATACGGTTGGTATTGTCACATAGGACGAGCAAAAAAGTCGATTCTCGGAAAGTAAACATTTCCCGGACATCTCGCATTTAGAAACAGCATGAACTAAGTATTTTTCACTACCTGAATGGTCTATGATACGGAGAGCGTTCAATAAGTTATCTACAGTCCCCATTGACTTCAACGCACTTGATCTATTTTGCATCCAGCGATCGAATACCCTAAAAAAGGGGGAAACATTTTGACTGTTCAGATGCTCCATTACAGCTTCATCGTCGGGAAATCGTCGCCCATGCATAATTTTTTCATGTTTCGAAACAGAAAAAAGTCACTGGGAGGGAGGTCTGGACTATATGGAGGACGATTAAGTTGTACAATGGCACAGTGTTAAAAATCTCTCATTTTCTCACGATGTTCGTAATTTCTCATTTCCTCTGTCGATCCGCACGGCACTGCACTTGCCATCTTCTCACATCAAGAACTTACGGCAGACTGATTTGTAACTGAGGACGAACCATACCAAGACATGTCCCAATTTGCCTGTAAACGCTCAGCTCTCCAACAATGCCGTAAGATATCGAGGTAGATAACTTATTGAACGTCCTTAATTCCTCCTTTGGTAAACCTATGGAAGTTTGTGTGTGATGTGTTGGTTAAAATAGTGGAATGCTATATATTGGTTCATTCTTAACATTTTTGTGTGCATTATATAAACATTAGTAAGAGTACTAATTATTATTAAACCAATGATTGTCTGATGTACTGCAAAAAAATAATCCAGGATTCCTTCGATTAAGGGCAATCCGATGAATAAAACTAATTATATACATAAAAACTTTGAATGAAGTGATTATTACATAATAGTGTAGGTACTTTTTATTTTACATTTCGGTATCACACTTTGAATTCATCAGGTAAGCTTGTATTCGTTGTACAAGATAGAAACGAATATAGGTTAGTGGAAACAAGCTTATGAATATCTGGCCTTATGCAACTGACATAAAATTACCTGGAGGAGGATTCAAAGTGGGAATCCGAAATATAGTAAAAAGAAGTACGAGCTGTGATGTGCATTATGTAATGTGATTCTTTGGATTGTATTTTTGTACATTATGTTACTTCCGTAAAAACGCCTTTTGGCGTTGCATGTGGAGTAATTCTCCTCGAATATAATCAGTTATACCTCAAGTCTATCATTGCCTTTTATCCCTATCGGCCAGAGGCTGAGCGCAGTTAGTATCCGGGTATCCTAGATGGTCGACCCATCCAGGGACCTGCGGTTTCTCAAGCTTCTTAACTTACGTGATTTCATGGAGCTTAGTTAATAAATTTGGCTACCGACGCATTTTTATACTTTTATTTCTCACTCTGTAGGTAAACTTTTTGCTTTATATATCGTGTTATTTGGTCACTTCAAAATATACTGTAGGCCTATTTACATTATTAGAGGTATTTGTATTTCAACATAGAATAATAATTAACCATGTAAAAAAGTTAGACGAAAATTATTTTATTTTTGTCATAGCTAAAACGTTATATTTCACTCTTCAAACTCTTTTACTAGTCTTTATTTCAAAATTGTAATGTTTTGTTACTCCACATCAAAATGCGGCGGCGGCGGCGCCAGCCGAATTCGTTTACTACGCTCCGTGAAGTCACGAAGGTTAAGCGAATTCGAGACTCGCGGGTTCTTGGTTGGGTGACCGCCCAGGAACCCCGGGATCTAACGGCGTCGAGCCCCTGGCCGAAGGGATAAAAGGCACTGACTGACTACGACGTGACGAGACTTGACTTAAGATTATTGTAACGGAGGATTACTCCAGAAATAAAGCACATTAATGGAGGATTCCTCCCCAGCGCAAAGCGCTCAACGCCCGTTAAGGGGCTTGGAGGCGCGTTGCGTCAAGGTGTAGATGCAACAAATTTTTAAAAAAACCTTTCCCAATAAAAAATTAATAGTTACTATTCAAACAAACAATCTATTAATTGTAATTGGTTCTTATTTAATTATAAATAATCAATGGAAATTAATTGAAACTGGTTTGCCATCACTACGGGTGGTGGCTTTAAATACTGAGGTGGCGGCCGAACGTCAACCGGTATTTAAGGCTAAATGTACCGACACTAGTTCCATTTGTCGCCACCACGTGGCAGCACCAAAATCAGCAAAATTTACCAGACCGATAACGTCTGAACAAATTGTCCGATTTTCGATCTGTAAACGGCATTGGACTCCTTTTTAAAATAGAATTCACGCTACGATGCCGTTGTTTCAAAAAATATTTCCAAAACAAAATTTAAAATGATCTCATAATTTCGGGAAGAAATTAAAAAACGTGGGCTTATAGCGCGATGACGACGTGCTTCCTGAATCCAACGCAGTGTCAATCATGCAAATCGGATGAATAGGAGCGGCGTAAAGTGAAATTTCGGAAAAAATTCCTGACCCCCCCTCCCCTGGTGAACTTGGAGTGAGCATTCGCAACGATATTCGAGAACCACTGTCCCAGTGCCATATCGGATTTGGAAATCCCGGAACCCCTCCCCCACGGCCACTTTAGCCTAGCCCTTCGCGGCGGGCGCTGAAAGAACGCCCGCCCGGTGCCTAGAGGTTCTCACAGAGTAACAACCTGCTCCATGGTTTCACAATGGGCAAACTGAATCAGACCTGTAGAGATATTTCAAGATTTTCACCGTGAAATATAAAGATGGAGTCTCACAATTGTTATAAATCTTGGAAACTCAGTCATAGAAGTGAAGATTCGAAGGATTATATAGTACGAGTATATACACTTTACCTTCGATTCCTCTCCATTCGCGTGATTGTGATTATTATTATTATTATTATTATTATTATTATTATTATTATTATTAAATAATATTAATAATAATAAAGTCTTAATGTTTCGTTCTTTTCAAGTATTATATTTCTCTGCTAAGAAAGCAAAGGATAAAAGTCAGAGAACTCAGCAGGGTATTCCAGCGTAGACCAAGACAAGATAAAGAAAAGTTTCTTCAAGAAATATAGCACGTCATACGTAGTTTTTAACTGTTTTTTCACGGTTAATAAATAAATAAATAAAAAGAAAAATGCAAAGAAGTGGAAGAACATAACAAAAGACCTAAAGAAATGTTCCGGGTCATTCGAAATATGACCAGGGAGTGTAAACTGGCAATGAGGAATAGGCAGGGACCGAAAAGGTATTAGATACCGGTAAAATACCGGTATTTTACATACCTTTTTTAAATACCTATGTTCTTTTATACCGGTAAAATACCCCAATAGGACGTCTATAACGGTATGGACGTCCATAAAAGTTATAAGGGTATTATACCTGTATTTTCAATGAAAAACAATAGCTTACCATCCATAAATGTCGACTAAATAATTTATTTTAGTTAATAATATCTCACAAAATGTTTATTAAACTAATATACTTTTATAATTGTTATTTATTGTTTGAATTATCTTGTTCATATATAACACTCGGTTACTAATAATTAACGAAACGCGAATGATTCCACTAATTCTTGTATAGTAAATATAATCTCCACTTCGTCACTGCACAATGTTTTCGCCCACTGAAAACTGCTCACCGCCCTCTTCCTACGCTTAGGCATATCGAATTGCCCTAGTGTAGCACGCAGCCCGCCGAAGAACGCGGCGAGATGTCTGCAGAGGTCAGAAAAGTCACGCTATCAGAACAGCAGTGTGCCAGAGGTGCGACCCTGCTTCCAGCTCAGAAGGGTGACTACACTTGAGCGCGTGCCCTGGCGGCGCTGGGCTTGGATAGAAAGGAGAGCAAAATGAGGAGCAAACATTAAAAACGTGACATGTCCACTTTACTCCTTTTCGAGAAAACCCAAAAATGTTATGTCATCAAAATTATGCAGATGTTTTATTTATACTTAATTCTGAATTATGTAATAATGATAGCTAAATATATTAATATAAAATTTAAAAATTCTATGAACTTACATTTAAAGAAAACAACATGTATGTCAACTGGTAAAAAAGGAATCCTGAACATCAACGGAAAAGCGATATACATGGCAGGCGAAGTTAAATACTTATGAATTACAATAACGAATTCTAGATACTGTACAGAAAAACTAAAGAGAGGAATAATTTTAGAAAAAGCAGTGGAAAGAAAATTACACAAATTCATAAAATATGCAGACATATCAAGTGATTGATTTCTAAAATTTTAGGTCCCGGAACCCGCTCAAAATGATTTATTAATTTAATAGAAATAATTATATATTTATAATATAATGTAATAATTATCACGAGGAACGCCGTTCCGTCGTGTTCCGTCAGAAATCTAGCCTTGCGTAAGACCAAAATCCAAATAATCGAGAAAATGGTATTTCTAATCCTGTTGTGTGGGTGTAAAAGCTGAACATTGAGATAGGCCGAGAAAAGGAAGATGCTTTTGAAGTATGGACACGGAAGAAAATATTACGTACAATGGGAGGGCAAAAAGATAAATGCCGAAATTTTGAAAAGAAAACAGAACTTTCTCTAAAAGCCAAAGCCAAAAAATGGAAAATAAAATATTTTTGACATACTATGAGTCGAACAAAATCTCTAGAAAAGGATATTATGCTTGGAATGATAGAATGAAGCGGAAGAAAAGGGTGTAAGTGGCACAATTGAATAACTAATACACAATATCACAAACAAAAGGAAAAAGGCAGTTCGAGTCCGAGTGAGCAATGAACAAATTGCTAGCATCCTATTGCTGTGTATATCCAGATAGGTCTAACAAGGGATGGCTTGCGATCTAGGTTCTAGTACTATTTCTCTGCGCGTTCAGACCCCGCGAAGAATTGGGACCTGCAGATGAAAGGAGATATGCTCACAGCCGCTGCTTGACCGGGACTGGAGCCGACAAATAGACATCATCGCACTGAATAGTGTGTTTGATACCCGCAGTCTTTCATGCGTACATTCTGCCATTATTATGGAAGAACTCGCTGAATTATCGGCGCGTCCCCTCCCAGTTTCGGATAGCAAGAAAAGCGAAGGAATGATGCTCAAGTAATACAAATGCAAATATCAATGTTCAAAATTAAAACATCTTTAAAAAACCTGGTTTAGAAACATCGATCAAGTTCGTGCGGAAGATAATTTGTTTTGACAGTGACAGTGATTGTTAATTTATAATTACGATTTAGACAAAACGACAAAAGAAAGTAAAAAGAATAACAGCGAAACTAAGCCCGAAAACTATCGCCCAGGGTCATCTTATGGAGTCACAACTTCCTCAAATGGGTACTGGAAGGTGGGCGAGAGACCTTACATCTAGAGTGCTTGCGTTGGCCGCCTCTCTGCGTACGGTAGGACATACGTAGGAAATGCCAGAAAAATGGGGTCATTTCTTGGGCTGAAGATAGTCTACTGGATGAGGATGTTACAATCACCGTTCGCTTTATTCGAACACATGTATTGACAGTGGTATAATGCAATATTATTTCATATTTTAACTTTTTTATAAAATTGTGATTATCGGTTCTTTTCATTCACAACTCATCAAGCACATCGATAATAAACATCAGGTTTTATAAATGTTTCATTTTTTTACGAAATATGTTCATGTGTCTATACAAAATCTATGTTTTGAAAATATCAACATCAATGTTGCATCCCTATTCTCGACACCTAGATGAGGATCGCCGATTTAATACGTTTGCATTCTGATTCCCCAATATGAGGTTTATCAGTGACTGGTATGCTACGTTTTACTAGTAGTATATAAAACTTATAAATTGAATTGCTACCCGATTAAATGTTACTGATAAGCGTGTACGATGTTTAGAAAAATGGTATCTTAATATAGAAATGTAAAAGTTGCCGAACTGTATAACAAAACATAATTTATCCCCCTCATAGACGGATATTCCTCTTCTAGTGTGGTGTTCCTGTCTAAGGGTTCAAGTTGTATTGCTTTCATGACAATTTAATGCATTAAAAAATACATATATATGTCACAATACAATGATTTACACTACATCATTTTACATTATCATTTACGTAGTTTGTATCAAAATGACGCGCCGGGAATTACTTTTTCCAATCTTCAAGTGTATACAAATATAACAGAATCATTTTATATCAATATAACTAAGTAAGCTGGAACATGTCACGATTCTTAATATTATATTTTAATGTTTGTTAGTGTTGGATTCAGGATGCATCTCGCCTGCATATCTTCTCTGGTAGAGGTGGTCGGTCGAAGGTCAGTATC
This sequence comes from Teleogryllus occipitalis, assembly GCA_011170035.1. Lineage (NCBI taxonomy): Eukaryota > Metazoa > Arthropoda > Insecta > Orthoptera > Gryllidae > Teleogryllus > Teleogryllus occipitalis. Next base: position 258,605 of record BLKR01009000.1, on the reverse strand, counting down.
AGAGTTGAGGTAGGAGTGAATACCTCATTTACTCTCCGCTGAATCCTGTAAATCTCTGACACACCATATGGTTCGAAGAAGGCTTTCAAATTTTCTTCCGATTCGGTAGAGAAATCTTCGTGATTTACCACACCCTTGCAGAGGTTTAAGGTCGCGTGGGCGGACACATGCACCTGGAGGCTGGCTATTTTTTTGAGGTCAGTGATCTTGCTGATCTGTTCGTCAGAGCGACATTCAAAAAGGATTGTGCCGTTTCTCTGACAGATCACCGACTGAAATTTGCCGAACTTTTCGATTTCCCTGGCAAGTTTGATTGGGCTGACGCTCTTCATAGTTTCGTTCTCTTTTACATGACATGACGAGAAAGCGGGGCTTAGTAGGTCTGTCAGATTCATTGCAGAAAAAATTCTCAAGATTAACTTTCACCGACAAATCTCCTCTTCCTGATGGAAGAGGGCGGGGGTAGGTTTTTTATCCATTAAGAGGATATCAGATTCATCCCCGTGGTCCCCACCTACCACGGAGCCCAACAAGGGGACACTCCATCTGTGCCAGGGTTGCCACGTGGATATAGTGGGGGGTTACCACAGCGCTGCACCGCCGTGGATCCCCCCGCTCACCCTGGATTTCAGTACAAGACCTAGTCCAAGCCGGTTGATCGAGAGTGGGTTAGCTCCCGACCGCCCGTCTAGATGAGTCCGTAGCCAAAGCAAAGCATTGATTGATTGATTGATTGGGTTTGAAGGGCGCTTCAACTACCAAGGTCATTGGCGCCCATGTCGAAGTATTTCTAAAAAAATCAATTAAAGTTTATTAAAGGGGTTGCTGGTGCAACTTTCCAGCTAATATAAAAGCTCATATATACCCTAAAAGGAAACCATCCATTACGCATCAGGTAAAAAGACAAATTTTAAAAACAAATCTGGGGCAGAAAAAATATTTATTGCCTTTATTTGTCAGATAAAATTATATATTCCGCTTTCTCTCAAAAAACAAAAAAGCTTTGAGAGCGCGGAATCGTTTTCTCCAAGCACCTCTCGCAGAGAGTTGCCCAGACCATGTCTTCGTCGGCTGCCAACAAATTTCAAACACTGCAGGAGGACGTGTTCCACGGAAAGATCCGCCCTGCATCTATCACAGGTAGGAGGAGACTCACCTCGAAGGAGGAAACTGTGAGAAAAGTGGCAGTGTCCGATACGAAGACGGGTTAAAATAACTTCCTCGCGCCTAGAAGGTCTGGACGAGGAACGCCAAGAATTGACAGAATCCTTTATTGCACTTAGTTTATAGGTGGTATTGTGACACTCTGTTTGCCACGCTCTAAAGATGGATCGTTTTAAAGAAGCTTTAACATCAGACGATGGTACAAAAGGAATGTCAACACGAGTACTCTCCGTCGCCGATTTCGCCGCCCGATCAGCCATCTCGTTTCCCACGATTCCCACATGGCCTGGGACCCAATTTAGTACCAGGTCATAGTGGTGAGACATAAGGCGATGGATGAGGTTTTGAACTGATTGCGTCAGGTAGTCTGATGAAGAACGGGAGACAGCTTGTAGTGAGCTGAGAGAATCAGAACAGAGAACTACTCGGCGCAAACTCGCTGGCTAGATGTATTTTAGGGCTTCAAGAATTGCATACATTTCAGCAGTGAAGGTACTGCACTGAGAATGTAGCCGATATGATTTGGTGGCCGATACAGTAAAAACTACATGCCACTGTGCCATTGCACGATTCTTATTCTGTGTATAAGAATACATGATCTGGATAGGCTATCCTCATGTCCTGAAAATGCATCTGGTAAACAAGAGGGCGAGTCGTTTGTTTGGGAAGCTTGGATAGTCTGAGATCAATATTCGGACGGAGGAGTTTCCAAGGGGGAATGGGGTGACTTGGGGGTTTCACAGGGGTGGGAAGATCAACATTAAGGTCACGCAAAAGATTTCGCCATCGAATACCTGGAGGGTGAGGCAGCGATGTTCGAAGAATATATGTTTCATACTTAGGATGGGTAATTATTTGGCGACGAGGATGATTAGGAAGTCCTGATACTTTAGCACCGTAAGATGCTAATAAAATATCCCGCCTTCATTTTAAGGAAGGCTCACCAACGAATTGAGTGCTAGAAGGCACTCAATTCGGCTGGTGCGATACGCACCAGTTGACAGACGGATACCAGCGTGGTGTATACTATTGATGGGTCGCAGAGTGGAAGGAGCTGTCGAGCCATACACTTCACTACCGTAATCCAAAACTGAGCGGATGAGTGATCTATATAACCGCAGTAGGGTAGTGCGATCGGCACCCCATGATGTACCATTCAGCATTCGAAGAAAATTAAGGGGAGAGACACATCTGGTTTGTAATCCACGGATATGAGCACGCCACGTTAGGGACTTGTCAAATGTACGCCCCAGGAACTTAGCAGATTCAGCGAATGGAAGCTGATTTCCTCCCAAGTACAGAACTGGGTTGCTATGCAGATGGAATATCCTACAAAAATGCAAACAGGTACATTTAGTAGCAGAGAAATTAAAGCCCGTTGACGTGCTCCATTCGTGGAGCTTGTTGAGCACCATTTGGAGTTGCCTCTGTTTCACACTGATGCTGCTGGATGAACAGACGATGGCAAAGTCGTCCACAAACGACGCCTTTACAGGTTCTCGCTCGGTCGACGCTATACCATTGATGGCGATGGCAAACAGAGTGACACTCAGGACTGATCCTTGGGGGATACCATTTTCAAGAGGGTGACTACGAGAAAGCCTATCACCCACACGAACACGGAAGGATCTGTTCGAAAGGAAGCTTTGAAGGAATAGAGGAAGCTTCCCTCTAAATCCCCAAGAGTGCAGGGTTTGCAGAATACCATGCCTCCAGGTGGTGTCGTAGGCCTTTTCTATGTCGAATAATATGGCCACAAGATGTTGCCTGAAGACGAACGATGTACAAACAGCTGTTGCCAACGAAGCGAGGTGGTCCAAGGTTGAACGGTTTCTTCTAAACCCGCTTTGGATTGGTGTCAACAGATTTTTGTACTCCAAGGTCCAGACCAGACGCTGATTCACCATGCGTTCCAGAACATACGCAGCTTGTGAGAGAGAGGTCGATAACTTGATGGCAGTGATCGATCTTTGCCTTCTTTGGGAACTGGGACGATGATGGCTTCTCGCCAAAAGGTAGGGATGGTGTGTTCTTCCCAAATACGGTTAAAGAGTCGGAGAAGAAATTGCATGGCCATTTCGGGAAGATGTTGCAGCATTAAGTTGTGAATTTTGTCTGGACCTGGTGTGGTTCTTTTCGCAAGCATTAGCAGAACTCATTTCAAACATGGAGAAATGGGTATTATAATCCTCATGTGCTCTGCTAGAAAAATCCAAAGCGCGGTTTTCCATTCTTTCTTTGAGAAGAATGAAGTTTGGAGCATAGTTTGCCGACCTCGACATGTTTTCATAATGAGTGGCAAGTACCTCTGCAATGGCGTCTCTAGCTGTGATAACCTGACCATTTTTTAGAAGATCTGGCACAGAGTTTGAGGAAGGATATCCTTTGATTTGACGCACCTTCCTCCATACCAGACGTGGTGGCGTTTGGCAATTCAAGAGGAGATGTATGACCTCCATGATGCATTTTTACTTTTTAAAATTGTTCTCCTCGCCTTTGCCCTGCACCTTTTGTACTCGATTAAGTTATCCGCGGTTGGATAGTGTTTTAATCTCGCCAAAGCTTTCTTACGAGCACTAACAGCCCTTGAGCAATCCGAGTTCCACCACGGGACGAAAGGGTGTCGCGATTTACCAGTCGACTTGGGGAGTGCAATGTCCGCAGCTCGTAATACAGCTTTGTGCTGCTATTTCTTCCACACTGACAAACTCCTCCTCCGACACACTGACGTTCGCTTGGAATGTCAGCCAGTCAGCACGTCCGACACACCATTGAGGGGGGCGCGCCAACCCACGGGCTAGCCCATCAATGTGGACGATAAGGGGGTAATGGTCGATTCCGTACAGGTCATCTAGGATGGACCATTGCAGAACGGTTGCAAGAGAAGGGCTGCAGAGTGCTAGATCGATACACGTGCTTGAGTTTCTGGCGACGGCGAAGTGAGTTGGTTCACCGGAATTCAGAATAACCAGGTTCGCTGAGTCTATAACCGATTCTAATACACTACCTCTCGGACAAGTGCGGGAAGAGCCCCAGAGAGGACTGTGGGCATTTACATCCCCGACTATCACAAACGCAGAGGGCAGTTGGTTGATCAAACCCAAACGTTCATGAGCAGATACACTCAGTCCTGGAGGGATGTAGATATTGCAAAAAGTGAGTGTGAGGGATGGAAGGTACACCTGCACACACACACTGCTTGGAAGTCGGTCTGAAGAGGTACCTCTGAAGACAGCAGCGAATCATGAACCAATGAAGCGACTCCGCCATGAGCACAGAGGCCATTATTCACATCGAACCTGAAAGGGGAAAAACCACGAAGAGACAAGGGACGGCTCGGAGTAAGATGAGTTTCTTGGAGACAGATTACAAGACTATTGTGACGGGACAACAACAGCTTGAAATCGTCCCGCCGCGAGGAGTAACCATTTACGTTGCATGACATAAGAGTCATGGAGAATAATTAAGTTTCTTTTTCTTCCGGCGTTGGGAGCCGGATGATCGGGATTCCGCCCCAAGGGGAGTTTCATCCGAGGACGAAACCTCCTTGACATTGCCAGAGGGGCTGGGTGCTCGCTCAGTGCGAGTTTCGTCAGGTGTTGTTGCCTTTTGTTTTCTATTGACCGGGTCTGAAGTAGGTGTTCGTCTATCAACTTCCATTGAAACATTAGGAAGAGGTTTGGTCTTCTGCGAAGGCTGAGCTCTTTTTTCAGTTTTCTTGTATTTTGTCGGGATAATCACTCTCCCACCCTGCAGGGGTGAGGTATCCACAGGGAGGTCCAGTGGAGACACCTGACAAGCGAAACTCACAACTTGGGGGATAGCTCGTTCCATTTGACAACCCGCTGCTACCCCCGCAGTCCTAACCTTCACAGCGGCAGAGAAGGAGCGAGACAGATCAACGCGGTTCCTTGATAGGTACCGACGTTTGGCCTCGGGAAATGATACCTTCTCAGCAGCTCGGATCTTCTGGATTGCCCTCTCTCTCAAAAAGGTTGGACATTGTAATTGGCCCGATGGTCACCTTCGCAGTTAACACAATGCGGTGCAATGGCGCAGTGTTCAGGTTCGTGTGTAGATCTCCCACACTTACCACACACGGGGGTGTCTGCCATGCACCGCTGCTGTGTCTGGCCAAACCTCTGGCACTTGAAGCACCTGAAAGGGTTCGGGACGTACTGTCGGACGTGGAGGTTATAAAAACCGCACGAGATCTTCTCAGGGAGAGTAGGAAGATTAAAGGTCAAGATAAGAGTGGAAGTGGGGATTTCTCGCCCATGCTCCCTCCTCTTGATTCTATACACATCAGTCACGCCTTGGTCTTTAAAAAACGGAACTAGTTCTTCCTCACTCTCCGTTGAAAAGTCTTCGTGGTTGACAACTCCCTTACAGAGGTTTAGTGTAGGGTGTGTGGTCACATTCACCTGGAGGCCGGCAATCTGCTTAGTGTTCATAATTTTCACAACTTGGTCATCTGTACGTGCTTCAAAGAGAATGGTACCATTCCTTTATCGCACTACAGCTTGCAGCTTTCCAAAGGTTTCCTCTATGGCGCACGCCAAACGAACAGCACTGACAGATTTGAATGTTTTTCCTTCCTCGGCGCATGCCATGAGGAGGAATCTAGGCTTCTTCGGTCGGTCTTCCTCTTTTAAAAAGAAACTATTTAAATCAATAGTTCTCTCTGGACATCGCCTCTTCCTTGCGGAAGAGGGCGGGTTTAGTATCCATGAAGATGGATATTGAGTTCATCCCCGTGGTCCCCACCCACCACGGAGCCCAACACGGGGACACTCCATCGGAGTGCCAGGGTTGCCACGGAGATATAGTGGGGGAATAGCACAGCGCTGCACCACCGTATATCCCCCCGTTCACCCTGGAGTTCAGTACAAGACCTAGTCCAAGCCGATTGATCGGGAGTTGGTTAGCTCCCGACCGCCCGTCTAAAAGAGTCCGAGGCCAAAGCAAGCGTGTTGAAGCCTACAAGGAATGTTCCCCAAAATACGTAGACAACGTATCCCTAAGTGCAAAGCAGAACGTAGTACAAGGTAAGTAGTGGGGAAACAGACTCCGCCAGGACACACATTCCCTCCGACACGGGTCGCCATGCACGGCAAACACATGGGTGGGCGTTCAGCATACAGAGGGGCCCAGTGAAATAGTAGAGGGAGAAGAAAAGAGAAAGGATGTAATAAAGGAACGAGAATGATATATGGGGAGAAGAAAAAATGTCTGGTGAAAGAAAAGAATACTTGAGAGCCCTCTCTGCATCTCCCCGTCAGGACGTGAACCAACCCACCTCGACGGGGAGGTGTATTGAGACCAACAAGGAATGTTCCCCAAAATACGTAAGAGCACGTATCCCTGGATGCCAAGAAAAAAAGTAGTACGAGGAGAGTAATTGGGAAACAGTCAGGCCCCTCAACCGCCAGGACATACAGTCCCTCCGACACGGGTCGCCATGCACGGCAAACACATGGATGGGCGTTCAGCATACAGAGGGAGGCAGTGAAATAGAAGAGGGAGAAGAAAAAAGAGACAGGATGGTATAAAAGAATGAGAATGTACAATGGGGAGAAGAAAAAAGTACTAGTGAAGGAAAGAAATACTTGAGAGCCCTCTCTGTGTCCCCCCGTCAGGACGTGGACCAACCCACCTCGACGGGCCGCAATTCGAAGTGTTCCTTTGTTGACCCACAGTGCCAGCGAAACTTTGAACCATAACTAGAGTTACGCGTTTGGTACCGACGTCGTGCCTCAGGAAAGGAAACCTTCTCTGAGATCCCAATGTTGTGGGTGTGCCTTTGTTTCAAGAAGATGGGGCACTGGTGGGAGGTCGATGGGTGCTTCCCAGAACAGTTTACGGACCTAGGATCTGCGAAGCAGTTCGATTCGTTACGCAATTCTTTTCCACAGTGTACGCAGGCAGCGGTACTCGTGCAACGGGGCTGCGTATGGTGAAACCTCTGGGATTTAAAGGTGCGCAGAGGATTTGGTACATTCTGCCTGACAGATTGTAATAGCTACATTCTATTTTCTGTGGCAGAGATGGATGGTCGAAGGTTAGTATCAGCGTTGAGTTAGGGGTGAGTACTCCATTCACCCTCTGCTGTAAATGTCAGTCACACCATAAGGTTAGAAGAAGTCTTTCAGGTCTTCTTGCGGCCCTAACGCGAAGTCCTCGTGATTCACCACACCCTTGCAGAGGTTTACGGTCGTGTGGGTGTATACTCGCTCCCGGGGAGAGGTTATTTTCTTTAGATCTTAGATTTTGTAGATCTGCTCATCAGTGCGGCAATCGTAAAGAATTGCGCCGTTTCTCTGACGAACCACTTCCTGAAATTTGCCAAATTTTCCTATAGCGCTGGCAAGTTTGATGGGACTTACACTCTTCATTGCTTCGCCTTCGTTTCTACACATGAGGCGAGGCTTTTTTGCTCTATGCGACACTTTGCGAAAAAGGAAATTGAGAGTATCACCTACAAATCTGCTCTTCCTTAAGAGGGCGCGAAGTACAGTTTGTTATCCATGAAGAGGATATCAGATTCATCCCCGTGGTTCCCACCCACCACGGAGCCCAACAAGGGGATATTTCATGCCAGGCGACGGCTGAGTTGGGGTGCTGGAGTATGCCTGCTCCTTGCAGCTTTTCGTACGTTGTTGATTTAATGGTTTGAGTGTTGGAACTGTATTGTTTCCGTCCCCCATACGTGATGGGGATTTGGATAATAGGGTATTTTTTGTAGGTTTCCTTTGGCTGGGTAAGGAGGGGAATTGGATGTAGAGAGGGGAAGGAGGTGATAGGGCGAGGAGTGGTAAGGCAAGGAGAGGTGGGGTAGGAAGATTTTTTTAGGGTGTAGGCTGATGGTGTTTTATTTACTTTAGTGTGGTCGTTTCTGTCGTTCTTCTTTAAGGTCGTGCTAGTCATTTGTCACTTGTGGTCGTCGTCTGGGGATCTCAGTCGTTCTTCAGGTCGGTGGAGGTGGCAATTGGAGGATGTCTAGTGAGTGTTTTTTCGTTCTGTGTCGCGGGGGGTTTCTGATGATAGGGAGGTGTGATGTAAGTAATTGTAAGTAGGTTCGGATAGGAAGTTTTGAATGTGGGTAATGGCGGAGTTATGGATGTAGGTGTTTATGTGTGGCATATTGTGGAGAGTTCTGATGTTATATCTGGTAAGGAAGCTGGGTCGGAATATTAATCTTATTATTCTATTTTCTATTTTCAGAATGCGGGTGTGGTTGACTTGGGCTGTACAGGACCAGGTGGGATGTGCATAGGTAATGATAGGACGGATATAGGTGTAGTAGGTGGCTAGTTTCTTCTTTATAGGTAAGGTTGTGTGTGTTAGGGTAGGGTACAGGGCGTTTATTATTCTGCGGGATTTCATAGAAATATGTTTAATGTGGTAGGTCCAGAGGAGGCGACGGGAGAAATGGATGCCAAGGTATTTGATGTGGGGTTGCCAGGGTTGGTTGCCAGGTTGTTGGTTTATGTGGAGAGGAGGAGGAGATTGTAGGTTCAGTTGGGTTGATAATACCATTGGGTTTTGGTGAGGTTGATAGAAATGTTGTTTTGAGTAGCCCAGGAGTGGAGGGAGTTATGGGCAGATTGTAGTTGGTAAGGGATAGTTGTAGGGATCGGTAGGAAGCAAGGAAGGCAAAATCATCAGCGTATAGTAAACCTTTGACAACGTGGGTGGGGGGATATTCCAGGACGAAGTTTCATTAGAAGGATGCTGTGGGATACGGTATCATAAGCTTGGGTGAGGTCCATATGCTGGGTGTCAAGCTTGGGTGGGGGCCATATGCTGAGCGGCCCTCCCGGAAACCGAATTGAACTGGGCGAATGATGGGATTGAGGATGGGGTATAACCGGAGAAGGATTATCTTTTCAAAGATTTTACTACGGATCGGGAGCAGGCTAATGGGGCGGTAGTTGGAAGGGAGCTGATGGTCTTTACCACGTTTAGGGATCATGGATACGCGGGCGGTTTTCCAGGATGTGGGGAAGAAAGAAAGGGAAAATATGAGTTTAGGATTTTGGATATTAGGTCAATGGTGTTTTTAGGAAGATGGTGTAGTTGCGAGGGAAGGATTCCGTCAGGGCCATGGGATTTATTTGGTTTTATGGATTTGATTATCTGGACTATTTCGTTGTTGGTGGTGGTGTAGTGGCGTTTGTTAAGGGGTTGGTTTGCGGATCTCAGGTATCTTAGGATTACTGTATCTGAGATAGTTATGTTAGGGGAAGGAGTGACGCGGCCACGGTCTGGGCAAAAGTGTTAGTTATGGTTTGCAGGTCAAATGTGAGGGTGTTAGTCGATGTTTTTATAGGAGAGTTTTTGATGGGATGTGCTCTGATAGTTCTGATGTCTTTGTGTAGGTCCTCGGGGCTGCTTTTGTCAGTAGTCTATCGTATTTGTGGTTGTCGTAATGTAGTTGTCTATGTATTTGTCTTTGTAGTTTAATTGTTTGTCTTCGTCTCGGATGTGCTTGTAGTATCGTCTTTGCGCTTGTCTTTTCAGTCTTACAGATGAGATGATGTCATTCGGAAGGGTTGGGTGGTCATTTTTGATGATGGTGGATTTTCTGAATGCATTTAACTGCAGGGTGTAGTGGGTTATGGACTTATCGATCTCAGTGGTTGTGGGGATATTTGGTGGGACGTGGATCTTTTTTGATAGGATATGGGAGGTTTTCCAGTTGGTTTGGTGTTGTGGTGGGCGGTAGGGCGAGAAGTATGGTGTGGTGGATGTTGTGGCAAAGGTAAGTGGAGGATGGTCAGAGCTATTGAAAAGATCGAATTTGGGGTATGGTGTTGTGATGTTAAGCTGGGAGGAATGGATGATGTCTAGTATGTCATTTGGGTTGTCTTGAATGTAATGGGTGAGTTCCGGGGGACGTTTCATATGAATTGCTGGATGATTGTCGATGAATTGTTCTAGAGTCCGTCCCGTTGTGTCCGTCCTTTTGCAGCCCCATTGGGTGTTCTTGCTGTTAAAGTCTCCGGATAGGATGAAGGGATAGGGGAGGTTGAGGAGCATGGTTAAATCAGAGATGGGAATGGGGATTAGGGGGCGTTTGTATGCAGAAATGATAATTATGGGGGAAGCCATTTAGTTGAGTATTTTAGTTATGAGTAGTTTAGTTGAGTAACTAATTTTATAGCTCCGAAGATCAATTTTGATAGGGTATCTCCTGGGCCTTTGAAAATAGTAAGGATTTGGGGAATTGCGGAGAGGATCTTTTTAAGGTCGGAGGATTGGGGTAATGTGATTAGGTCTTTCAGATCAGAGGATGTTGAGGAAGAGGGTGGTTGGTTGTGTTGGTGGGGTTTGAGTCCGGAGAGCCTGATGTGATGGAGGAGTAAGATGCATGTTGGGGTCTGAGTGGAGGAAAAGTTGAGTTTGAGAAAGTAGGTGGGGGTTCATTGGAAGGGGGTTTTTGGAGTTGGGATTTTCTTTGGTTACGAACTTGGGTAATGTAAGGGCAGTCTGGGTGGAAGGCGGGGTGGTTGTGTTCGCAGTTATTACATTTAGGGATGGAGTCGGAGGTGCAGGTCTGGCAGTTCTGTGGGGTGGTTTAAGGAGCAAAGGGCACAAATTGTTGGTCGCCTGCACTATGTCCTGGTATAGGTCCTGTCCTGGAGTCGTTGGCAGTTTTTACACTGGGGGATGCGGTCTGTCTGAGTCCTGTCTTGACACTGTAGTGTCCAATGTATCTGATTGTCGCCTTTGTCTGTTTAACATCTCGTTTGGGTATTTCCACTGTAAAGATTCCCAGTGGTCTAAGTCCGTTGCTGTCCCTTTGTTGCATTTCTGCAATATGGAAGTAAGTTACCTTTAGTTCATTCAAGTTGTCTCGTATGGTCTCTATGGGAAATTGTTGTGGTAGTCCTTTTATTACTATTTTCTCCCTCATTTCATCTGTGGCTCTATTGAAGTGGTATGAGATATGTCTGAAAAAGTTCTGTCCTTCGTCCGTAGTCCTTAGTGTGTCTAGTCTGTCTCCAATATTTCTATGGGCTGCCACTGTCTTCGGTGTAATCAGTAATTCCGTCCTTGTGCATTTTGCAGTCAGTTGGTTGTTGCACATTTTCATCAGTTCCTTAGTCAGTTCATCTGTACTAAAGATAGAGTCTAAGTTTATCTTGTATTGTCCTGTTTTGGGTCTTGACAGGGCTGTCGGTGGGGTGGGGTTTTGGGCCGGGGCTGAGTTGGTGGGATCAGGGGTGGGATTTGCTGGTTCAGGAGTATCAGAGGTTCCTGGATCTTGAAACGGGGTAATTGGGAAGATTTTCTTTGTGGGTATTCCTTTATCTTGGGGTGGGGGTTGGGGTTTAAATGTCTTCTTATACAGTGGGAAGTTGTCATCTTGGGAGCTAGAAGTGGTTGGGTTGGAGTCACGTATAGGGAAGGTCGATAGTTCCTTCCTCTTCCGTGGGTCTCTGAAGTTGTTAAAGGTATCACACTGACCTTGGGTTGCGACATCCGCCATGTCCTCGGAGGTCCATCGTGTCGTCCATTTTTTCCATTCCGTCCATTTTTGGAGCGGCCGAAGTCACGCCTCCAGCTTCTCGATCCTATTCGCTAATTGGTCTAAAGCTGCTTTGAAGATTGCTTTGGAAGTTTCGAGAAGTCAAAAAGGCTCCTCCTTCCTCTTCTGGTCACGTGCCCGTGTCCACCTCCACGGCCGCCAGATGACCGTTGCGGTATCGCTTTGGGTCTCACTCTGGATTCGCTGAGAGCACTCGGCTGCACAAATGTTTAGTGCAATGGTCACTACTCGAGCGGACACTTCTACTCAAGCGGACACTACAACTCGGAATGAAACCGGAAGTGCCAAGGTTGCCACGGGGATATAGTGGGGAATAACACAGTGCTGCACCACCGTGGATCCCCCCGATCACTCTGGAGTTCGGTACAGGTTCTAGTCCGAGCCATTGGATAGGGAGTGGATTAGCTCCCTATAGCCCGTCTAGAAGAGTCCGTAGCCAAAGCAGGTGTATTGAAACCTACAAGGAATGTGCCCCAAAATACTAAAAAGAACGTATTCCTAGATGCCCCGAAGAAAGTAACATAAGGAGAGTAATTGGGAAACAGACACACCTCAACCGTCCGAACACATATTCCCTCAGACACGGGTCGCCATGCACGGCAAACACATGAGTGGGCGTTCATCATACAGGGGGAAGAAGAAAAGAGACAGGGTGTTATAAAAGAATGAGAATGAACGATGGGGAGAAGAAAGATGACTGGTGAAAGAAAGGAATAGCTGCGAGCCGCATCCTCCCGTCAGGATTTGGACCGACCCACCTCGACGGGTCAAAACGAAGTTATTACAACTACTTAAACCAATATTGTTGACTCTTTGAGTGCGACGATAAAAAAAAAATTAAAAATAAATTTGAATCGCTCACAACTCAGAAAATAGGCTTTGTAATATTGCCAAGTGACATAGGGAATGTAAAAATATACGAGTATTCTTTTTAGTAACTATTGACATATTACGTTTGTACCATGATTATTCATTTTTAAGACTCGGACATGGGTCAGGGAACAGGCTCTGGGAACACTTTCGTGGATCAAAATAGTGTGTGTCCCATGAAAGAGAGGGATTTAATCTGCCAAACAAACCGCCACCAGTGGGTTGACAAACGTTTTTTTCAACACATCACAGAGGTTCCAAGATGCACTAATCAATAGAAAAAGGTACATTCGATTTTTTTCACTCAATTAACATTTCCCCTTGAACATTAATGTAACAATGTTTACATCTAAAATCGTTAAATCTGGTGAAAAGTGTTTTCTTTCTCGTAGTGAAACTATTTTTTAACTTTATGAATATCTTTTAACTTTATATCTTTTAACTTTATATCTTTTAACTTTATATCTTTTAACTTTATATCTTTTAACTTTATATCTTTTAACTTTATATCTTTTAACTTTATGAATATCTTTTAACTTTATGAATATCTTTTAACTTTATGAATATCTTTTAACTTTATGAATATCTTTTAACTTTATGAATATCTTTTAACTTTATGAATATCTTTTAACTTTATGAATATCTTTTTACTTTATGAATATCTTTTAACTTTATGAATATCTTTTAACTTTATGAATATCTTTTAACTTTATGAATATCTTTTAACTTTATGAATATCTTTTAACTTTATGAATATCTTTTAACTTTATGAATATCTTTTAACTTTATGAATATCTTTTAACTTTATGAATATCTTTTAACTTTATGAATATCTTTTAACTTTATGAATATCTTTTAACTTTATGAATATCTTTTAACTTTATGAATATCTTTTAACTTTATGAATATCTTTTAACTTTATGAATATCTTTTAACTTTATGAATATCTTTTAACTTTATGAATATCTTTTAACTTTATGAATATCTTTTAACTTTATGAATATCTTTTAACTTTATGAATATCTTTTAACTTTATGAATATCTTTTAACTTTATGAATATCTTTTAACTTTATGAATATCTTTTAACTTTATGAATATCTTTTAACTTTATGAATATCTTTTAACTTTATGAATATCTTTTAACTTTATGAATATCTTTTAACTTTATGAATATCTTTTAACTTTATGAATATCTTTTAACTTTATGAATATCTTTTAACTTTATGAATATCTTTTAACTTTATGAATATCTTTTAACTTTATGAATATCTTTTAACTTTATGAATATCTTTTAACTTTATGAATATCTTTTAACTTTATGAATATCTTTTAACTTTATGAATATCTTTTAACTTTATGAATATCTTTTAACTTTATGAATATCTTTTTACTTTATGAATATCTTTTAACTTTATGAATATCTTTTAACTTTATGAATATCTTTTAACTTTATGAATATCTTTTAACTTTATGAATATCTTTTAACTTTATGAATATCTTTTAACTTTATGAATATCTTTTAACTTTATGAATATCTTTTAACTTTATGAATATCTTTTAACTTTATGAATATCTTTTAACTTTATGAATATCTTTTAACTTTATGAATATCTTTTAACTTTATGAATATCTTTTAACTTTAATATCTTTTAACTTTATGAATATCTTTTAACTTTATGAATATCTTTTAACTTTATGAATATCTTTTAACTTTATGAATATCTTTTAACTTTATGAATATCTTTTAACTTTATGAATATCTTTTAACTTTATGAATATCTTTTAACTTTATGAATATCTTTTAACTTTATGAATATCTTTTAACTTTATGAATATCTTTTAACTTTATGAATATCTTTTAACTTTATGAATATCTTTTAACTTTATGAATATCTTTTAACTTTATGAATATCTTTTAACTTTATGAATATCTTTTAACTTTATGAATATCTTTTAACTTTATGAATATCTTTTAACTTTATGAATATCTTTTAACTTTATGAATATCTTTTAACTTTATGAATATCTTTTAACTTTATGAATATCTTTTAACTTTATGAATATCTTTATATATCTTTTAACTTTTAATATCTTTTAACTTTATGAATATCTTTTAACTTTATGAATATCTTTTAACTTTATGAATATCTTTTAACTTTATGAATATCTTTTAACTTTATGAATATCTTTTAACTTTATGAATATCTTTTAACTTCATGAATATCTTTTAACTTCATGAATATCTTTTAACTTCATGAATATCTTTTAACTTCATGAATATCTTTTAACTTCATGAATATCTTTTAACTTCATGAATATCTTTTAACTTTATGAATATCTTTTAACTTTATGAATATCATAAGGGATTAGGACATCTTGTAAAAACAAACGAATTCTTTCTTTCATTTCTAAACGTCATAACGTATCTCAAGATTTCCTTATCTACTTTAAAAAATACAAAACATTGTTACGAAAAGTCATAAGGCAGGCTAAAATCATGAAACACGATCAGGATATTTTGAACTCAAATAAAACAAAAGCAATGCGAAATATAATAAGAAATAATACCAAATCAACTAGAAACCCCGTGGAGAATGTTGTTTTAAAATATAACGATATAAATGTGAACGATCCGGCAACAGTGGCTAGTCTCTTTAACCAATACTTTTCGAGAATTGCTACCGATCTTACTAAGAGTCTTCAGCCACAAAATTCAAAAACAGACAGTTCACCCAAAATTTTAGACACGATGTTCGTTTCCGAAACTTCTTCCTATGAAATTCTCAAAATAATCGGTAAACTAAAAAATAAATATTCGTTCGGTTAAGATGAATTCCCGGATTCTTTGTTACAGACCTGTGCGTATGCCATTATAAACGCGTTAACTCACATATTTAATTCATCGTTATGCATCGGAACGTTTCCAGATATTTTCAAAACAGCTAAAATTAAGCCGCTCTTCAAAAAAGGCAACAAAAATGAAATTCAAAATTATCGGCCCATTTCTCTTGTATCAGTTTTTTTCAAAAATATTAGAGAGACTTTTTTACGTACGAATGGAAACCTTTCTCAGTAAACACGACGCGCTTTCAGATTGCCAACATGGATTTAGAAAATCAAAATCAACGGAAACAGCTATATTTTCTTTTCTTAAAGATGTCGCCTCATCATTGAATCAAAACGAGGCACCTATTGGATTATTTTTAGATATCTCAAAAGCTTCTGACGTCATTGATCATGACATTTTACTATCAAAATTACCTTCATATGGAATCCGAGGTATTGCTCTAGATTGGTTATGTTCGTACCTTAAACAACGATCTCAGAGAGTTGAAATACCTTACTGGAATGATGGAACATTACGTACGCACCTTTCCGACTCTTTGTCCATTGCATGTGGAGTTCCTCAAGGATCGATTTTAGGCCCTATTCTGTTCCTACTTTACGTAAACGATATCCCCTCGACGATTCGAAACGGAAGAACGGTTCTCTTTGCGGATGATACGAACATCCTTTGCAATAAAAAAACCGTAAATAGTACAATATCAGATGTTTCAAATTGGTTCCGAAATAACAAATTAATAGTAAACGAAAAGAAAACGGTTTTAATGCAGTTTTCCATATCAAATAAACTCTTCTGTGCTCCATTGAAAATGAACAGTGTACCATTGACTGATGTTAAGGCAACAAATTTTTTAGGTCTCTCAATTCAGTCAAACCTTAAATGGAACGTCCATTTAAATGAATTGAACACAAAATTAAGTTCATTATGCTACGCGTTCAGAATTCTTGCAAATTCAGTCAGCCTTCATACTGCTCGTTGTGTATACTTCGCGAATGTTCATTTCCGCCTGAGATATGGCATAATATAGCTCCCAGACTTTTAGATTACAAAACGAATTGTACGAATAATAACCAAATCCCACCCACGTGATTCATGTAAGCCTCTCTTCATTAATCTAGGAATTCTACCATTACCATGTCTTTTTATTTACGAATCAGTGGTTTTTGTAAAAAATGACTTGCTTAAGGGCGGGAATATATTTTCAGAAAATGCCGAAGTCTATTACTATAACACTCGACGTAGAAATCATATTCATCGGGTGACAGTATCAACAGCTCATTACAAAAAATTCACATACAATACATGCCAAATCCCATCCCAAGTGAAATCGTTTCTGCTGCATAACTGTTTCTATACAATTAGAGACTATACTGAGCATCACAAGAAAAGTAACATTAATTTTAACAATGATACATAATGCATTATTTACCATTTGGACTGTATAAATGTGTATAAACAACCTGTTACAAGTATTGTTCTACAGCCTCCGGGTCAATGACCCCCATCTCCATCCGGTTTTTCGTCCATTTTCCCTGATCCATTGAGCAAATGCTGAGATGGCCCCTTGTTTTGCTTCTGGACATAAATGTAACTTCATTTTCTGTGCACGTCTTCTAGAATTCAGTGGGAAATACAATTATTCAAATTATCGTTTCCATGTTGTCGCGGTAGGAAGTATTATTCCGAAGGACAACATGGATAAGAGCCAAAATTTATTGCTTATTTATCCTTGAAAATAGATTATATTACATGGGAGGTTTTTTCTTTTTCTTTTCTTTTTTCCTTCTTTTTTTCTGTTTTCAAAATTTACGTAGTATATGACTTAGTGTAGGGATCACAGAATTTTGAAAATGTGCACACAATTCACTTTTCCCCATAGCACGTCATACGGAGTTTTAACTGTTTTTTAAAGTAAAATAAATAAATAAAATAAATAAACCTTTTAACTTTATGAATATCATACCAGGGTTTCATCAAAATAGGACGCATTAATAACATAATTAGCGAGGTCTCTTTTTGAAAAGATATTTTCCAAAAACAAAGTGAGTTTGTTAATTTAATCATCCGTCAAACTATCCATTATTGCGTTCTCGTAGGAACTGTCCCAATTACCACAAGACTATGCAAACATTCGTCAGATCCTTTTCAAAGCAATCTCACAAGTAAACCCGCACGCTAATGAACGAATTGAAGGATCAACGGCAGATCAGATATCCGGACCGACCCGAGACGCGACTGTGCACCGTGCGGTTCGCGGTTTCAGGCGGTATGCACCAAAACTACTACGAGCCTTGCCGTAACTACTCCTCAGGGTCGACCCGATCGGCGACCACAAATTGGCGTCGAACTTGGAAACACAGAGGTATGAGGGCGGCGATACTTTGTAAGTAATAAGCGAAAAAGTTAAAGTATAATTCGAAAATATGCGTTTGTGGATGTGCTAGAAATATATAAACAGAGGACTGTCTGATGTTGATTTTTGCCGATGCTGCTAAATATCTTTATCGAGAAGATACTGACAACTAGTGTGTCCTGAACCAACGAATAATCCACAAGTAGCTACGCCAAGGCCCGAAGTCGACTGTAGCGCTTTCGCAATGGAATGTTTTAATTAGTGTTTTAATGCGTCACTCAATAGCTAAGTATCTTTTGCTGCTGCTGCTGGGCATTATTCTTACGAAACAAATTACGAGCTTGAGAAACAGTCATTTAAAACTGACGAACATATTTTTTTTTGAAATTATAGTTCTCTGGAGAAGCGAGAAGTTTCGAAATTTAGAGAGGACATACAAAGATGTGAGAATGGATATGGTACAATGAGCGCTTTTTAAAACTTCAACAAACTGCTTACATTCACAACATCTGCGGCTCGTTGATAAAGACGCAACGCACGTTCAGGATGTTGATTTTCTAGTAACTTAGCAGCTTTGTCCAGAGCTGCAGCACCAGAATCAGGAGATCCGTGTTGCTGATACATGTTGCATGCCCTTTCAGCAAGGACGGACACATCAGCAAGGTCTCCCAAATCCTTGCAGACCAGAATCGCTTGGTCTAAGCACCTTCAACAGTAAAAACAAACTCATTTATTAAAAGCAGACTACAGATACACAAGTTCAGAGACATATGGTCGAATAACACAATGTTAATTTATTAAACAACAATAGTGATACATAGAAATTATTACTAGAGATACACACATTTCTTTAAAATGCAACAACAAATATGGCGTCGTTTGTTTTTTCTTCCATACAATAAAAGCGTCCCCCATTCACATATGAGAAAAACTATCAAAATCGGTTTTCGATCAAACTAGGATAAATATTAATGGATAGGATAAGATTATAAACTTTATAATATTTTTCCGAGACATTTCCCGTTCAACTGAACATTTAATACAAGACGATTAAAATATGAGGCATTCATAGGTAGTTGGACTGAGTTATAGTATTGTTATTGTTACTTTCTCGTATACGTAGTATAGAGAACATATTGTAATGCTGAAAGAAAAAGTGCCACTTTATCGACACGAAAACACGATATTGTGGGCCCTCTGTACAGAAAAAAGGATTTTTCTTGCTAACTTACGTAGTAGAATATTTCCAAGTATGTTGCATATTCGGAATCAACGTTTTGTGGGACATTGATAATTTTTTTTTACTTTCCCTTACTATTATTACTACTTACGAAGTAAAGAGGAAGTATTTACTGCGTTTGTATAATGCGTGTAAGCCAGCGGTATGCGCCTACGCTGATCCTTATACGGCATTGTGTATGGTATTTAATGGCCGGAGGGTTGAGACGCTGACCCAAACACAAAATATCCATAATACAAAATAGGGCGGCTGAGGGTTCTATACAAACGCATGAGACATAGATGGCCTGTACTCCAAGAGTTGCCAGTAAGAATGCAAAACAGGTTCAGAGGTGATACACATCAGCTCTTCAATTTACGGATGAGTTTTCGCCAAGTTAAGCTCTTGTCGACTGTAAGATGTTGTAGATTCCACAAAAGGAACATGACCTCCAAGAAAAAGGTCAGGATGGTTATGGAGATGATGAATCCTGCAGAAAAGCATGCAGTCGCTTTTTGAGGTGGACAACTTGAATCCTGATTCCCCGCTACAATTCTGTAATTTGTTAAGGACAAGTAACTGCCTCTCAATAACTTGCGTGCTCTTGCAGGAGCAAAAAAATGGTAAAGTCGTTTCTGTTCCAGGAGCCAGACCAGGTTCACCATTCGCTCTAGAAGCTTGCAAACACAGCTTGTGAGCAAGATTGGGTGGTAGGTTAATACGTTTGTTGTAACATTTCCTTCTTTGGGAATTGGAAAGGCAATAGATTCGCGCCAAATCCTAGGAATGGTATTCTCCAATCAAATCAGGTTGAAGATGAGAGGAGGAAAAAACCCGCCTTTTCCGATGTTTCAACACAGAATCTTTCGCACAGGTGAGGGCAGAGGAAAACGCATCCATGGAGAAAGGAGCGCTATCGTATAATCTTCCAGGTGACTCGAAAAATCCAATCTGCAATTCTCCAGACTTCTCATTGTTTTCAAAAAAGCTAGGAGAATAGAGTAAGGAATTTAAGATTTTATCGTAGAGAGAGGCCAACTACTCAACTATATCTTCTGGTGGATATGTGAGGAGATTTCCATTTATCAGAATTCCTGAGACAGACGGTGCAGAAAGTCTTCCTATCGATCTGTCGCACCTTTCCCCATTCTACTTTACGGGGTATGGTAAGAAAGAGAATATACGCTCTTCAGAAAGCGACCTTATTTTCTCGTATTACCAATCTTGCTCAGCCCCGGGTTCTTTTCTAATCGACCAGAATTGCAGTGCGGTGAAATGGGCCACCGATGTCATTTGAACAATTGTCAGATATTCTTACTTCCTTGCTCAACGTATCCCAGTCAGCTCGATGGACCTGCCAGTAAGATAGGTGGTAAACGTCTAAACTAGGAAATCAAACTGGACTACAGTAGGAAAATGGTCAATCTCATGTAAGTCATCGAGAACAGTCAACTGTAAGATGATAGAGATGGTCGACAGAGCGCCAGATCGATTGACAAAGTGTTTGAAATCACGGAAAAAGCGAGTATAATTCCCAGAACTCTAAAGAGTTTAGTCCTGATGGTCAATATTTTCGAGTACTTATCGGGCAGCGCCTCCTATCACCCAAGGTGGGATTGTGTGCATTAAAGTCACCAACGAAAAGGAAAGGTTGGGTTGGGAAGATTACATCAAGTTGTTTCTGTAGTACGACTTGTGAGGGTGGAATATACATATTGCACACAGTGAGCAGAGCTGACGGTAAACTCAATTGTGCGCACCCAGTCTGGAGATAGGTTGAATAATGATTATTATTAAATTTTAAGGGCGCTAAAACAGCTAAGGTCATTGGCGCCCGTGTCAAATTATAAGAGCATGTGGGAGTGCCAAGCTAAAACATTGTTTTAAAATGCAAAGTAAAAGACAGTAAAACTCAAAATGAACATGTTTGGCAGACAAAAGCCAGATAAACACTTTAAAATCTCCAACTAAAAACCAAATAATTTGCATTATCCTCTTCTCTCAGATAAGGATGTAAATGTTAATCTCTCGTAAAAAGCTTCTAGAAAGAAGCTTCATTTCCAAGCATCTCTGTAGAGCGCTAGCAGAATGATGCCTTCGGCGGCTATCTTTTACCTTAGAAGGGTGCAGGAGGGCATGCCCCACGATAAGACCTGTCTCGCAATTGTCGTAGGTAGAAGATGAGTCACCATGGAGAAGATATCCGTGGGAGAAATGGCAATGACCGATCCGAAGGTGAGTCAGAATTATCTCGCGCCTCGAGCGAGATGAGGAAGACAAAGACTTAATGGAATCCTTGATTCTCGCGAGCTTAAACTCCGAGTTCTGCCACTCTCTTTGTCATGCACTGAGAATGGAAAGTTTGATAAACAACTTGCTATCATTTGTTGGGCCAGTGAGGATGTCTACCAGAGTTTTCTTCGTGGCAAGTTTTGCTGCCTTGTCAGCCACTTCGTTGTTTCCTAATATCCCAACGTATCCAGGTATCCAACAAAGAAATAAAATGACGCACTAATAAATATGGTGTTGGATGTTCATTGTCAGAGGGTTACAAGAATAGAAGCAGGAGATGGATTCGTGCGAGCTTTTTGAATCACTGCAGATCACTGCTTCCTTTAATGTCGGCGATTCAGCGAACTTTAGTACCTCCAGGAGCGCAGTGTCTCTGCAGTACACACTCAGCACGGAGGGTCCATATGAGAACGAGTGGCACTATGACAATAGACATACTCTGAGAAGAACCATCAGTGTATATGAAGATATAGCCGGAATACATGAATTTCGTTTCCTGAAATTCCACCAGAAATGTACTGGAAGAATTTGAGGATTTAGGGAAATATAATCTCAAGTCTATTTTAGGCTAGAGAAGATCCCTAGGGGGGAACAAGACTTTGGGGGGCGGGTCACAGGGATGGGGAATTTTATATTGAGTTTCAGCAAAAGCGTGTAGAGACGGATAGCCGGAGGATGGGGTACCGATGGTCTGAGTGAGTACGTAGCTTTGTGACGTGGGTGAAGGATTGCTTGGCGCGAACAAGTGATACCTGATAATTTCATACCATAGGAACCGATTACAATATTTCGCCTTCCGCTCATCGATGGTTCACGAGACTCAGCCAAGAGACGTTCAATGCGACTCGTGCGTTGGGCTGGATCGTGCTGATCCATATACCGGCATTGTTTATGGTCGACGGAGACGCTGGCCCATAATCAAAATACCCATAATCTAAGATACAACGATGGTCCTACATAGGCGCAAGAGACGTACTCGGTCTGCGCCCCATGATCGACCATTAAGCGTGCGAAGGAAGTTCAATGGTGATACACATCGGCTCTTCAAGTTTTGAATGTTTTCCCATGTTAAACTCTAATCGAACGTCATGCCAAGGAAAATTGCGCTATCGACGAAGAAGTTGGAAGTATGGAAGTTGATAACCCCCCCCCAAAAAAAAGATCAGGAGATGATGAATTCTACAGAATTACACGCAACTGGGTTTTGAGGTGGAGAACTTAAATCATGTTGCATTGCTCCAATCGTGGAGTTTGTTGAGAACAAGCTGTAACAGTCTGTCAATAACTTGCATGCTCTTGGAGGAGCAAAGCTATCAACAAAGAGCGATGCTTTCACATGGTCTCGAATTACTGATGTGATTCTACAGATAACAATGGCATACAGTGACATTCAGAATCGATCCCAGGGGAATGGAAGTTTGCGGATACAGCAAATGGAAGCTAATGTCCCCTAAGAAAAAGGTCTGGATGAGTATGGAGATGAATTCTGCAGAAGTGCATGCAGTTGGTTTTTGAGGTGGAGAACTTGAATCCTGTTTCATCGCTCCATTCCTGCAATTTTTTATGCACAAGTTGTATACTGCCTCTCAATAACTTGCATGCTCTTGGAGGAGCAAAATATGGCAAAGTCGTCAACGAACCATGATGCCTTAACAGGCTCACAAATTACTGATGTAATACTATTGATAGCAATGGCAAACACAATGATGCTCAGAATCGATCCCTGGGGAACGTCTTCTAACTGGTGACTTGAGGATAACGTGTCAAGGCGGACGCGGACAAATTACGAAAGAAAATCTATTAAAAGCAAATGTCACCTAAGGCCCCAAGAATGTAAGGTTGGAAGAATGCCGTACATCCAGGTAGTGTCATACGCTTTCTCCATATCGAAAAAAAATGCTACCAGGTGTAGAGCGAAAGAAGTAGAGATGTGTGGCAAGGGAGACAATGTGGTCCATGGTTGACTTAGGCTTCCTGAAACGACATTGAAAAGGTGTAAATAGATTCCTTCGTTCCAGGAGCCTGACCAGACGTTTACCATTCGCTCTAAAAGCTTGAACACACAGCTTGTGAGCGAGATTGGGCGATAACTTGAGAGGATTGTTCTCCTTCGATAGGGATTAACAATGGCTTGACGCCGAACACTTGGTATTGCATGTTCAACCCAAATCAGGTTGAAAATGCGAAGGAGAAAAAAACAAGCATTTTCCAGTGTTTCAGCATTGGATTATGTATCTGGTCTGAAAAGAGCAGAATCTTTCGCGCTAGCGAGGGCACAGGAAAATATAT
The DNA here is from genome assembly GCA_011170035.1 of Teleogryllus occipitalis. Classification (NCBI taxonomy): domain Eukaryota; kingdom Metazoa; phylum Arthropoda; class Insecta; order Orthoptera; family Gryllidae; genus Teleogryllus; species Teleogryllus occipitalis. The sequence goes on along the minus strand of BLKR01009000.1, from coordinate 235,017 downwards.
CCATGGAGAAAAGAGCATTGCAATGTTCCTCCACCGACTCGAGAAATCTAATTTGCAGTTCTCCATTTTTCCTTTGGTTTTCAGAAAGCGAGGACGATAATGTACGGTGCTGGAGATATGCTCGTATTGAGTTGCTAATTCTTCAACTATATCTTCTGGTTACGTGAGAAGATTACCATTTACCAGACGCCCTGAGACAGACGGCGAAAGGAACCTTCCACCGATGAGTCGAAACTTTCGCCACAACAGTGATGAAATTAAGCTCTCCACGACGCGGCCTTATTTTCCCGTATAGTCAGTCTAGCTCTCTCTCTCTCTCTCGGGATCTTTTATTATTTTTATTCCATGTCAAATCAGCAAAAATTTCCCGACCTTCTTCCGATTGCACTGAAACTTTGTAAATCGTTTTAAAACGACGAATCGTCTTTATGGATTTAAATATTTCTTCAATTAACTTAATTTTGAACATTATGAAATTTGATGGTTTGCAAGAGTTTTAGAGGATATCAAAAAAACTACAAAATCTTTAAATTTGATTTTACTTCGGAACTTGCTTTATATTATATGGAATATGATTATATACACATCCCACCATGAATGTTGAAAACGATAAACCTAATTATAAGGCCATATTAAGGGCAAAGTAAAAAATTAATTGTTTTCAAAATTCATTTTCTCAAATACTCCATCTCAGATTTTCGTTTTGTTGTCAAATTGCAGCGAAGACATTGCAGTTTTTAGTAGTGAAAGAATCTTGATCATAAATTGGAATTTGACAAAGTTATTAGCATTTAATTAGCATCATATTTTGAATTTTGCTTTTTAAGGGCTTAGAACGATACGTATATGGGCATATCATTTGTAAATCTTCCTTAAATTATTTAGTGATTAAATCTCATACATTTTAAATGGATCTTAAGCATATATTTGAAGACAGAAACTTCTATTTACATAAACGGTATGTTAAATAAGTTTTCAACCCGAAATTAAAGAAAAACACATTTATACGCAAAAGTCTCCATCTTAGCAACACGTCTGACGATCGATTGCTTTGTCTGTCTTTGATGTCTTTTTTGCTGACATGTTAATGTTTAAACAAGTTTTCAATCTCCCTCATTAATGTTTATCGGAAAACTATCATTAAATTATCTAACCTTGTTTTGAGACCAAATTGGACCAGGACAAAATTTTATTGTTTTTTAATTCATTGATAATCGTTCCCTTTTCATCCAGAGTGAAGTTTAAAACTAGCTGCCTGTTCGTGGCAAGCAAGTATGGAAGTTTCTTACTCATATAGACAAAGCGTGGCGAAACGTTTTTCTAAAAATCTATTGAACAATTTTCATATACAATGGATCTGCACTTTACAAGAGTGTTTTGATATATTAAAAGTTAACTTACTATTATGCTTAATATGAGCGAGGCGACACCCTCAGGAATCCTCAATTTCAATTTATGTATAATGTTGGGGTGATTGGGGAAGGTTGTGGTGATTTGAAGTAAGAAAGTTAGGAATTAGATTATGTTAAAAGAGAAAATGTGTTATTATGAACTTGTCTTTGGGGAACGTGGATTGAATTCTCCTTTGGGTGTAGGATTTTCCAAGTAGGATATTACTTGCGACTGGAGAAGACGATAAGGTTTGAAAAATCCTTTTGCTTAATTCATTGGCCTTTATACTCATATCTTTTTCTGCAAAGTTAAATATCATACCTGTTATACTTTCTGATGATCATTCGTGTACCTGTTTATTTTCCAGATTTATCAGATTTTCAATGGTTGGGAACCTACTAAGCTTTGCCAGTGCCCGCTTCCGAACATGCACCGCGGTTACACAGTCGGCGTTTCACCATGGCACATGATGTCGTGGGTGAACCGACGACTTCGGGAGGTTAATTGAGGCTGCATGAAGAACGGCATCAGTAAAATGGGCAACCATAACATCGATAACTTTTGGACAGTTTTCCAATATCCGTATTTCTTGCTCGAATGTTTCCCACTCAGCTCGGTGGATTAGCCAGCGAAGAGGGCGAGCACTGTTTCGCACAAGAGGTCGGGAATATCGAAGTTGACCAGAATGGGGAAGTGGTCACTGCCATGCAGGTCACCAAGGACAGTCCACGGAAAGATTATAGAGAAAAATGCACTGCAGAGGGCCAGATCTACGGACGAGAAACCACGGAAAAATCTGTGCTTTCGGCAGTATTAAGAATTACATACTTGTCAATAAAGTACCTCTCGGGCACGTACTATGCTCGCACTTTTTCTTGATCCTCGAGCTCCCTAGTCCTCGCTCAGCCCGGCATAGCACGGCCCGGTAGAAAATATGAGCTCCACTCGGAATGTCACGGCTCAGTTTGCAGTGCTACCCACTCCTTCCTTTCCGATGCGGACTTTCTAGTTTTCGGTCTCTCTTTCTTTCGACCTGTGCGTACCATGTTCCTTCTTGTTACTCAATTATTTCTATAACTATTATTTATTCAGAATTTTAAAAAATCTTCCGTTGTTTCTCATAGCTATCTAGCCCAAGACGAGTTATTACGCCGAGCTTTCTGTCAATAAAGTTGACAGCCCTGCACTGCCGTGACGTAGACAGAACCCGCCTCTCCCCGCGCCCCACGCTGTGGAGTATCAAGAAAAAGTGCGCGATTAGTACTTGTGACACCCCCAGGCGAGATTGTGGGCATTACAGTCCCCCACAATAAAAAAGGGGCGGACAACTGAGAAAACATCTTCCAGTTTTTCTTGTGACAGTTGTCCATGCGTGATATAGACGTTACAAACAGTGATAGACATATTGCGGAAGTTCACACGAAAGCATAATATATCAAGAGTGGTTCGTACGTCTATTTCTTTGGACACCAGGGAGTCTGTGACAAATGTACCGACTCCGCCATGGGCACGGAGGCCTTCATCAATATCTTGCCTATAACAAATGCCACGAAGAGAGGAATGCTTAGGAAGGAGATGTACTTCTTGCAGGCAGATAACACAGGGTCTATGTAGAGACATTATCAGCTTTAATTCGTCTAAACGAATACGAAAGTCATTGAGGTTCCACGAGAGGAGAGCCATAATTTTTAGGTATTAAATTCCTTTGCTTCCAAGGGTTATGTGTTGGGTTTATTTTTCTTCTCTGTTTAAGAGTGATATACGAGTTCATGTGGGGCTCCTCGTTCTCAGCAGAGTGGTCTTGCCTACTGCTAGAGAGAATCCCATGTGTCGGGAAATCTCGGCCATTTGAAACAGACGACCTGGATATAGAATTAGGGCATATCGACCTCGGAATGACGCCTTTGTGCGTTTGTCGAAACGGTTTTCGTTTCCATCTTTGTTTCAGATGGAACAAGGTATCTGCATCTCCGCCGATTTCTTCGAAGGACACCTGAGAGGCAGCACCTCGCATAGAGGCGCACTTTCGATGTCTGGGTTTCGCAATTTGATGTCTTGTGCTGTTGACCCACGGTGTCAGCAAAACTTCGAACCATTTCTACGGGGTTACGCGACTGGTACCGACGTAGTGTCTAAGGAAAGGAAACTTTCTGAGACCCGGATCTTCTGGATCTTTTTTTTAAGAAGATGGAGGACTCGTTCGAATTTGATGGGTGATACCCAAAACAATATACGCACCTTTGATCTGTGGAGCAGTTCGAATCGTTACAGGATCTTTTCCACAATGTACGCAGGCTGCGGCACTCATGCAACGGAGCTGCGAATGACCAAACCTCTGATATTTAAAGCAGCGCAGAGGATTTGGTACATATTGCCTGACACGGAGATTGTAATAGGTACATTCTATTTTCTCTGGCAGTAATGGACGACGAAGGTTATCGAAGGTATCAGAGTTCAGGTAGGGGTGTGTACCCCAATAACACTCCGGTGGATCCTGTAAATGTCAGTCACGCCGGGTTGAAAGAAGGCTTTCAAGTCTTCTTCCGTTTCTGATGCGCAGTCCTCGTGATTCACACCCTTGGAGAGGTTTAAGGTGTGGTGGGTGGACGCATGCACCTGGATTTCTTTTAGATCCTAGATTTTGTTTATCTGCTCGGCAGTGCGGCATTCAATGCCGTGCGGCATGTTTCTCTGGCGAATCACCTCCTGAAACTTGCCAACTTTCTATTTCGCTATTTTAATAGCACTTACTCTCTTCAATGTTTCACCGTCATTAGTGCACATGATGAGGAGACGAGGCTTTTTTGGTCTATTCGACTCTTTGCAAAAAAATCTACATTGACAGTTTCACCTACAAATTGCTCTTCCTTACAGAAGACGACGGGGGAATGATTTCTATCCATGGAGAGGATAACAGCACTGCCCACCGTGGATCTCCCCGCTCACCTTGGAGTTCAGTACAAGACCTAGTCCGAGCCGATTGATCGGGAGGGGGTTAGCTCCAGTCTGCCCGTCTAGAAGAGTCTGAGGCCAAAGCAGGTGTATTGAGGTTTACAAGGAATGTTCTCCAAAATACGTATCCCTGATGCAAAGAAGAAAGTGGTACAAGGGAAGTAGTTAGAAAACAAACAGGTCCCCCAACTGTCAGGACACACCTTCCCTTCAACACGTGTCGACCCAGTACGGAAAAACACATGGGTGGGCGTTTAGCATACAGAAAGGGCCAGTGAAACAGAAGGGGAAGAAGAAAAGACAGGGTGTCATAAAAACGAGAATGGCCGATGGGGAGATGACGAGAATGACCGATGTGGAAAGAAAGGAATACTTCAGAGCCCTCCCTGCATCCCCCTGTCAGGACGTGGACCGACCCACCTGGACGGGGAGATCGGTTCGGGTGATGTTTTCCTCGGCGTGCAAGAAATCGCCGATAAATACGACGCCGCCATGAGTGCGAAGCCTGTTCGATCTTGGCCGAAATGAATTTGATCCCTACAGCTGTTTTTTAATAGCACCAGGTCTTTTCCCCACACTCTATTAAGCTACATTTTCAAACCTCCTTCATCCATCCAACGTTTTGGTGCACATGAGCATGAATACATGTTGATAGTTTTTCCAAGGACAATATTTTTTTCTTGAAAATAAAAAAGGGAGGCAGTTTTGTACCATCTGCACAGCAGGCCAGAGCAATAGTGCAGTATGTTTTTCATGTCGAGTAGATTAATATTAACAATTATTACACCTTTTTGGTCGATAGTTCTTTTTCCTCGAATATCAAACATAAGCGAAATTTCATTGACGTTTGCAATCTACTGCATTTCAAAAGGTGTAATTTTTTCTTGCTTGAATAACGTACCTGTGAAAAGCAATGATTGGAGAAGTAAACTGTTGCGGAGCAATGGACTGCAGATTGTGTGGATTGCTTACTTCACTTATCTTAACAACTCTATTAATTTGGTTCGAAGAACCACTACTCATTTTTTAAAAGACGCCTTTTGCTAATATGAAATAGAGTTCTGAAATGTGCTAGTAAAATGGAGCTATCATGGAAGAAAATTCATAAGATATGAAATTAATTTTGACTAAAATATAATTAAACAAAGTGTATTATAACAAATTACACATGACAATTCACTACTGAATGGTGACTGGTTAGGATGACTGTTATACTTAGAACTGAGAAAAAACACACTTGGATAAGTTGATTGGTGAACACAGTTACTAATGCTGATAAAAATGATTTAACAGAAACTGATGTTGGCACAAATTGAATAAAAAACACTTTACGCACAAAAGCATACTGAATATACAGTTAGGTTGACATGAAGTCTGGCATCTGTATTATGCTAAAAGACAGAGAAGCCAACAATAACAATTGATACCCTGTTTTAAGTATAGACAGTAACAGAAAGGCCGAGAGTATGCCACAGGGAATGCGGTGCTTCGATTGTCACCTGCAAAACATTCGAAAGCGGGTCAGCGATCAGCCCAAAAATCGAGAGGTGTGGCTTCATGTCCAGATAACACACGCGATCCACATGTTGGTATTGGCGTGAAATCTCGCAGCTTACCGGATACGTTAACCAGCTTCTCGCCAAAGAATGTAGAACGTATCCTTGCAGCATTGTTAATGCTGAGATTAACACAGTTTACGTGGTTAACGGCAACTTGTCATTACGCGAGTAGTTAACATGACTCGCGGTATGATTTACAAGATAATGTAATGGTGTTATAAGTTATTTCAAGCAATTGCATGATGTAAACTGTCATGTGCAGTTCACAGAATTAGACATGAATAATTGCACTTGAAGTTCTATTATTATGACCACGTAATTCACAAGGTCAAACGGAGGATTGTGCAACTGCAAACGTAGTGAAGGAACGTAACGTAGCTGTACGTAGGTTGTACACTGAACAGTTGGTTACAGTCAGTAAAATATATAATTTGAAAGTGAATGTTGGGCACACGGACATTTTCAAGATTGTACAGTGAACTTAACACAATTAAGAATTGTACGAGGATCAGCAAGAGACGCACGTCTGCTCTGTGTGAATATCATTGCTGGACTGACTTCGTTAGATACAGTTGACGAGGCGAAGGAAAGGTTTTCGCGGTAGGAATCCTTTTCGTCAATAGGAATTCAGCTTTCATTTATTGCAGTTTAGAGATACTATGAGCTCGACTAATTTATGATTCAAGGTGTGCAAGCATATGATTAATTAAATTAAGATTTTCAATGAGGTGCCCAGTGATTATAATATTAGTCGAATGAATTGCATCACAGTTCCCAGAATCTGCACGACGCAGGTGCGCCTCGGCTGGGGAGAGCGTGGGCTAAAATTCGTGATATCTCCGGCAGGCGATGTGGCGTGATTATTGCGCGATCTTAAAACAGTCGCGAGGCTGAAGCTTATTGCTACAATAAATTATTAAATACAAGGATACACAATGAGAATTATAAATAAGCTGGGTTAATGTGTATGTAACAAGAGCGTGATTGTTAAATGTACAATTGTGAATAGAAGTATTTCTAGGAGCTTGCTCCGACAATGTTCTCTTCATATTCCGCAGGGAGTCTCTGTAATATTGTAGTTTAAGTACAAATCGAAAGACCGTGCCTTTTTATAAATCTTCTACACAGTGACATTGACCCACGAAAATTTCAGCATTCTTTCTTCTTGGGATACTTTGAGCTTCTGTAATAATTTTGTACGACTACAAAATTTCGTTTCTCTGGTCTTTAAAACCCAATCTAATAATTCTTTTTCAGCATCCAGCCACTGAGGTTTCTTCCCACAAAGACAGCGTTTATTTTTCAGAGAGTAAGTCTTCCTTATCTTTACGCCAGGCATGTACAGTTTTGGGAGGTGAGCCAAATTTCCGTTCTGCTGCTCGATTACCATCTAAGGCATATTTGCAACTTTTAACTTGTAAGCAGCCGTATAAGACTTACTAATTGCGAAGTGCTTCTTCCTAATTGTGAAGAGCAACTGAGGAACATTATTTGCAATAAGAAATTCAGCACCTACATACTATTCTAGCAAATGCTCTTGCGGAGAGGAAGAAACAGTTATCTCATACGCAACGCATACTGTAACGGATTGTCGACTCACTGACAGCACATAAAACCATAACATCAGATACTGAATTACGAAATTCTAGGAATTTTTACAACAAACATTTAGACAGCTGAATAGTATTACAATAACAGTGTACAATACAAACATTTGATTTTTGTAATGCTATATACTAAACGTTGAAATAGATACAAACATTCCCACCCGTTGTATAAAACGCATCCTTTTTTGACGAGTTACTGAAGGAAAGTAGTAGTGCTACAACAGCACTACTTTCTCGCAATATTGTTAATGCGTACGTAATATATGACAATTTCTGTCTTACACTTCAACTACCATTTGAAAAGTTCTTAAAACACGAGCACGAAAAGTACATGATTTTTTTTATACAAGCGTTTAAAGGCAAACAGCTTTCTGCCATTGAATTCAGTGTATTCACGTTCTACATAAATGTACCAACGAAGTACGATGCGTATTTTAGCCATAAATAAAATTATTAGTTATTAACGCGAAACAACGGCGGTCGTTATTACTGCCTTTTGTTATCAATACAATTTAAAATAGATTTAATGATTAAATAATAACGTAATTTACGTAAAAAATAACGTAATTTAATGATTAAACGTAATGTTTCTTTTCAAGATTCGAATGATAGCCTCCAATCACCTTTCATCCCTTCCTTTATTAACACCCAAAATACAAAATTAAATCCACTATTTACATCATCGATGTCCTTGGATGTCGATACAACCTGCTTTCACAAGAAACATTTTTTTAGAAACACCGCCTAACAATGAGAGATTCGCCGGCCCGGTGGCCGAGATCGCTAAGGCAGTAGTGTCGAAGTGATCTCGGACCGAAGGGTCGCGGGTTCGAGTCCCGCCTCGGGCATGGTTGTATTTGTGTTCGTCCTTTCACCCCTCATCATCAATCACCATATCGTTTCATCCACATAGTTACCATACCGTTAACAGCAATAGTGGTCGCTAATGACCTTAGATGTTGATGCGACCTTAAATAAACAACAACAAAAATGAGAGATTCTGTGAACTTCATGCCGTATGGCAACGTCCTTTTGTTAAACTGAAACTTCAAAACCAGAGTGGCTGGATAGCAGAAAAATGAATCTCAAATTATCGTACATTAAAAATAAGTTTGTACAAAATTATTTTCAATAGTAAATTATAATTAAAACTACAATTATAATTAAAAGAACTAAATTAATTTAGTAAATTATAATTAAAACTATAACTTAAATTAAGTAAATTATAATTAAAATAAAAGTCGGCAACACCGCATGTATCCATCAAGACAAATCTTATATAGCGTTCCATTCAAGACCTGCAATGGTCTATAGGCCTTGAATGAAAAGCTAAAAGCAATAAATATTCCAAATTAATCACCTCGATGTTACTGTTAGACCCTATAGATCGTAGGAGCGACCCTTAAATGAAGCAATATCTGCCTGACTCGTGGTCCTCGCCACGCCTCAGCGAGCTTACGCACACAGCATAGAGTCCCGGTGACCGCAGTCACCCGTGGAAAAAATGTTCCACAGCGACGTCCCAACACATGGGTTGCCCTACGAGCATAGCTCGTCTCCGCACAGCCCTGGGCGAAAGTTTTGTGCGTTCGCAAGAGGTTTTCACTCAGCTCAAAACCCTTGCGCTTTGCGCTCTCTTATATTCCTTTCAGACCACGTGACGCGCAACGTCATCTTGCTTTCGCGCGGCACATCATCCCACGTGACTGTCGCGCCTCCACGCATTTTGGGCATCACTTTCCATTGATTTCTGGAAGTTCCTAAAATACCTCGGGGTGCCTCCGCTCGTAACTACCGCCTATTCACTTGTACTTTCCTTTCTCCAACCAGCATTCTCTGGTTGCCCTAATCCTGCGACGCGGCGCCCGCAAGGCACCGGTCTTCCTGCTTATACAATACGTTACAATATCAATTTTTGAGAACATAGGTTGTATGGTTTAGCTGCTAGCGTTGTTGACGGACTGACGTTTTGTCGTCAATCCATTTTTCGCTATCGAGGACCCACAAAACAGGATTCTGGTTACACCACGTATTAGAGCATTTTTCTCAATTCAGCAACTGGATTTATCCACTTTTTCGTTACCAGGGCTCAGTAAAAAAAGTTTTTCTGCTGAAAATTCACCTTTTTTCACGTAGCATTACGTAACTTTCTCTCTACTACGTAAACGATAGCGATAAATTAAAAAAAGTGCGTCGTATACACTGGTAAATACGGTATGTAGCAAAGGTCGGTAAACAAAGTCGTATTTTCATTCTCGATTTTCTCTGTATTTTCTAAAAATGCAAAAAATTAACATTGCAACATTACAATATTGTCGATAGAGATTTTTACGTAAGTTAAATCTGTTCTAAAAGATAGATTATTAAATATTGTTTTGTACATATTTTCGAGATCCGTTTGGGAGTATTTTTCCTGTGATTTATGCTTAAGTTAACGCAATTTATATTTTGTCAACAAAAAACGACTTCACTTTTTTTCTTAATTTTTTTTCCACCGATAGAGCAAAGGATACTTTCCATCCATTCTTTCCACATTCCCCTGTCACGACAAAAGCAAATCTCAATTTCGTTGAACTCTTTGAATGACGTTTCCCAAAAGGGTTTCGACACGATATTTGTTTCCGAAACTTCGTCCAATGAAATCTTGAGAAAAGCCAGTACACTATAAAAATATTCGGCAGACGAACACACTAATTGACAAACAAACACGTTCTGTGAAAAAGACATTGAAACAGTGAAAAATTAGTATCAAATACTCACATATGGTATGATTGAATTGAGAACAAAACGTAATAAAAAAAATATTTTTAGCTATCAGGGACCCGCAAAACGTGTTTTGTGCAATAATAGGTACTTTTCCAGCAGAAGTACATAATTTTTTGGTATCTTCTATATAGTATGAGAAAGTGAATGTAAAAATCAAGCAGTGACATGCAAATTACTACAAGAGCGTAACCAACTGGCAATGCCTCAATAACTCTCCACTAGTGAGAGTCGCTCAACTTTATTGGTGGTATTAAATTCGCAATTTTAACAGAAAGTTACCAGTTTTACGACTTATTTAATTCTATTTCTGTTAATTTCTTTGTAAACACCAATTTAAAAATTTTAAAACATATTTAATACTTCATAATTATTATTTAGTACATTTCATCAATCTTCAAGATAACGAACATTACATTTAGCATAAAATATTCAAGGGGATTGCGCTCTTGAATTCCTTCTGAATTACGGAAGTGCGGAAAGTATTACAATTATTCTTTGTGATGCTGTGAGACATATTTCTGAAAAACAATTGTCTGAAAGATTTGTACGAATTTTCTTCTGAAATTCTATTATTATCAAGATTTTTGATTATCGTTCCTAGACTGCAGACTCCCAGCGGATCTATTCTAGCAGCGTTCGATTGGTCATAATGCTCGAGTAATTCTCGTTGGACGATTTTGGCCTAGATAACCAGGCCTTGACTTTTTCATTTTCACATTCGGGATAAAATTTATACATATTACACAAAGTTTAAATAGAAAAATTGTACTTACTTGGCAGCATAAAATAATCTATTATCTTTCAAGGAAATTAAAAAGGAAATTTGAAAACAAAATAGCACTTTCTATTTAGTCCTACATTTATTGCATTAAATGTATCCTTAAGACAGCGACGGAAATGTGTTAATCTCGCATTTAACAAGGAATTGGTATACTCAGTGGCGCGGGGATATAGCGACCTCATTATCTTCCATGGCCCTTATTGAGGGGTGTGCAATGCATCAGTCAGCTCTGATTCCCCGACATCTGCAGGGATCCCTGTCTCCTAATTGTGGTTGCAATACATCATAATTACACGTAAACCCTCGCAAAACCTGCTGTAATAATGATTATAAAAATGGCCTTTAAGGGCGCTTGAACTACCATGGCTTTGGATCCCAAATCACACAACAGAGAACCACAGTAATAGGTGTCGACTACCAACATTGAAAATCCAAGGTCAATATATGTTTAATAAAATTTATCGCCCAAAACTAGCCATATATATATATATATATATATATATATATATATATATATATATATATATATGTGTGTGTGTGTGTGTGTGTGTATGTATGTCTGATCTCTGCACATTTTCTTGAGCTGCAAAATCCCAAACCCCCACTTTTACTACACATAGTTGAATAATAAAAGTACCAACAATGCATGGTTAGTAAATTTGAAAACTAGTCATTCTCGCTCCCGAGTCAATACTTATCCGAATTGACAAATCGAACTGAATATTTAATTTTATAGTATCGCTGGCTAAATAACCCACATCCCCAGAAAATCATGGCCCATGTTAGCTTCTGCTCTAAGGACCAAGGGGCAACTGAATGAATGATTGATTGACTTTAAGTGCGCTTCAATGGCTAAGGTCATTTGCGCCCGTGTCAAATTATTTTAAGACCAGAGCACAATATTGCAGTGCCAAGCTAACAAAGGAAAATTAAAATCTTTAAATAGAAAGCAAAGTAAAACTGAAAAGGAACGTATCCTAATAAAAGGGTTTGGCAGAAAAATGCCAGATAGTTTGTTTTTTTTAAATATCGGGCTAAAAGCAAATAATTGGCATTATCTCTCAGGTAAGACTGTACAAGCCAGTCTCTCGCAAAAAGCCAAAAAGCTTGCAAAGAGAAGATTCATTTCTAAGAATCTTCTAGGGAGCTAACAAGGTGATGCCTTCGACGGCTATCTCAAATCTTAACACAATGTTAGAGAACATGCTCCACGGTAAGATCTATTTGGCAGTATTCGCATATAGGGGATGGGTCCCCGTGGAGGAGAAAACCGTGGGAGAAATGGCAGTGACCGATTCGGAGGCGTGTTAAAATGATCTCGCGCCGAGCATCACGAGATGAGGAAGACCAAGGACTTATGGAATCCTTGATTCTCGTGAGCTTAAAATCTGAGTTATGCCACTCTGTTTGCTATTCACTGCGGATAGAGCGTTTTAGAAACAGCTTAGTGTCTTCCGTGGGGACTGTGAAGATGTCAAATTCTCTATTCTTCGTGGAAGACTTTGCCGCCTGGTCAGCTATTTGCATTTCCTCTTATTCCCACGTGTCCAGGGACCCAACAAAAGACTAAAATATAGTGGCGGACCAATAGATGATGGATTTGGTGTTGGATGGTCATTGTCAGAGGGTCATAAGAAGAGAAGGAGGATATGGATTCAAGAGAGCTTTTTCAATCACTGAAGATCACTACTTTCTTTAATAACATCGATTCAGCAAATTTAAGTGCCTCCAAGAGCGCATACTTCTCTGCGGTATAGACGCTGCACGAAGAGTCTAATCGAAAACCTCGCGTGGCTCTACTGCAGTAGAAGGCACATCCGACTTCATATTAACAACTCCGTATTAACATTGGATAATTTCGCGCCATATGAGGCAATCAGAATATCCCGCCTTCGGCTCAAAGATGGTTCTCCAGCCTCGGCCAAGAGGAATTCAATGCGACTCGTGTGGTAGGCGCCTGTACTCATCCTTATGCCGGCATTGTGTATGGTATTTAATGGCCGGAGGGTTGATGGAGATGCTGACCCATACACTATGCATCCGTAATCCAAGATAGGACGGTGAGAGTTCTATACAAACGCAAAAGACAAACAATGCCTGCGCCCTAAGAGCTACCAGTAAGAGTGCGAAGGAGATTCAAAGGTGATACACATTGGCCTTGTAGTTTACAGATGTGTTTTCGCCAGGTTAGGCTCTTGTCGAATGTGAGCCCAAGCGGATTCAACGAATAGAAGCTGCTGTCCTCCACGGAAAAGGTCGGGGCGATTATGGAGGTGATGGATTCTGCAAAAGTGCATGCAGGTGGTTTTTGAGGTAGAGAACTTGAATCCTGTTTCATCGCTCCATTCCTGCAGTTTGTTAAGACAAGTTGTAGTTGCCTCTCAATAACTTGCACGCTCTTGGAGGAGCAAGAAATTGCAAAGTGGTCAACGAACAGTGATGCCTTCACAGGCTCCCGGATAATCTTCCTCCTCGCGACTCGAGAAGTCTAATTTACAGTTTTCCATTTTCTTTTCGTTTTTTGAAAGCCAGAAGGATAGTGCACGGAGCTGGAGATGTGTTCGTAGTGAGAGGCCATTTCTTCAGCAATTTCTTGTGGTGAGGTTAAGAGATTGCCTTTTACCATAAGCCCTGAGATAGATGGCGAAGGGAGTCTTCCACCGATCTGTCGGACCTTTCTCCACACTAGTTTAGGGGATGAACGGCAAGAAAGTGACGAGATGTATGCTCCCAAGGACGCAGCCTTGCTTTCCCGTATCGTTAATCCAGCTCTGGCTTGGGATCTTTTATAATTTATTAGGTTTCTCATGGTTGGGAAACTACTAAATTTTGCCAATGCCCTCTTTCGATCACGGACCGCAGTGGCACAATCAGCGTTCCACCATGGCACAGGGGGATGTCGTGCATGGCCCGACGACTTCGGGATGGCAAATGAGGCCGCATGAAGGGCGGCGATATTAAAATGGGCAACCATATCATCGATGTCGTTTGAGCAGTTTTCCGATATTCGTAATTCTTTCTTGAATGTTTCCCACTCAGCTCGGTGGATTAGCCAGCGAAGAGGGCGAGCACTGTTTCGCACAAGAGGTCGGGAATATCGAAGTTGACCAGAATGGGGAAGTGGTCACTGCCATGCAGGTCACCAAGGACAGTCCACGGAAAGATTATAGAGAAAAATGCACTGCAGAGGGCCAGATCTACGGACGAGAAACCACGGAAAAATCTGTGATTTCGGCAGTATTAAGAATTACATACTTGTCAATAAAGTACCTCCCGAGGAGGGCCACCGAGGAGGGCGAGCAACGTTCAGATCGGGAATATCGAGGTTGACCCGAATGGGAAAATGGTCACTGCCATGCAGGTCGCCAAGGACAGTCCACTCGAAGATTGTAGAAACGGAGGGACTACAGAGAGCTAGGTCCACGGACAAGAATGTGTTAGAAGCTACGGAGATGTGTGTGTTTTCGCCAGAATTTAGGAGAATTAAGTTTTGGTTATCTATGATATTTTCAAGTAACCTGCCTCTCGTGCACGACCTTGTGCCACCCCAGGCAGGGTTGTGGGCGTTGAAGTCCCCCACAATGAGAAAAGGTGTAGGCACCTGAGAGAGCACATATCTTCCAGTTCTTTTTGTGACACAACTTGTCCAGGCGGGATATAAATGTTGCAAATGGTAACAGAAATAGTTAGGAAATTTACACGAACGCAAGATATCTGCAGAGTGGTTCGTATGTCTATTTCTTTCGATACCAAAGAGTTTGTGATAAACGTGGTGACTCCGCCATGGGCGCGGAGGCCATCGTCTACGTCTTCCCTGTAGCAACAAAAACCGCGTAGAGAGATGGAGTGCTCAGAAAGGAGATGTGTTTCCTGCAGGCAGATAACCACGAGTCTATGTATAGACATAATTACCTTCAATTCATCCAAACGGGTTCGAAGGCCATTTATGTTCCAGGAGAGGAGAGCCATAGTTTCTAGTTAAGTTTTTGGTTCAAGGGTAGGTTATGTATCAGGTTTCTTTTTCTTCTTTTTCCTTCTTTGTTGGAAAGTAATGGCTTGGTTCATGCGAGGTTCCTCATTCCCAGCAGAGTCATCTTGACTACTGCTGGAGAGGGTCGCATGTATTGAGACACCACGGTCCCTTGAGACAGGCGACCTAGATCTAGCAATAGGGCCTGTCGGCCTCAGCTTCTCTTGATGTGTTTGGGTGTTGGTTGAAATATTTATGGTTTTTGTTTCCGATTTTGTTTCAGGCTGGACAAGAGATTTGGGAGTTGCATCTCCGCCGATGCCATCAAAGGACACCTGGCAGGCAGCATCGCGCGAAGTGGAGGCTTCAGGCGTTTGGGTTTCCGAATTGATTTTCTTATGTTGACAGTGTCAGCGAAACTTCGGGCCATGTCCACGGGGTTTCGCGTCTGGTAACGGCGTCGTGCCTCCGGGAAGGAAACTTTCTCAGAGACCCTAATCTTCTGGATCTCTCTTTCCCTTAAGAAAATGGGGCACTGGTTGGAATTAGATGGATGTTTTCTACAATAGTTAACGCACTTTGCCTCGGCGGAGCAGTTAGAGTCATTACAAACCTCCCTTCCACAGTGCACGCAGACTGCGGCGCTCATGCACCGAGGTTGCGTATGGCCAAACCTCTGGCATTTAAAGCAGCGCAGAGGGTTTGGAACATACTGCCTGACACGGAGATTGTAGAAGCTACACGATATCTTCTCTGGTAGAGATGGACGGTCGAAAGTCAGTATTAGAGTGGAGGTAGGAGTGAGTACCCCATTTACTCTCCGCTGAATCCTATAGATCTCTGACACACCATATGGCTCGAAGAAGGCTTTCAAATTTTCTTCCGATTCGGTAGCGAAGTCTTCGTGGTTTACCACACCCTTGCAGAGGTTTAAGGTCGGGTGGGCGGACACATGCACCTGGAGGCCGGCTATTTCTTTGAGGTCAAGGATCTTGCTGATCTGTTCGTCAGAGCGGCATTCGAAAAGAATTGTGCCATTTCTCTGACGGACCACCGACTGAAATATACCAAACTTTTCAATTTCCCTGGCAAGTTTTATAGGGCTGACACTCTTCATTGTTTTATTATCTCTTTTACATGAGATGACAAGAAAGCGTGGCTTAGTAGGTCTGTCAGAGTCATTACGAAAAAAACTCTCAAGATTTACTGTTTCACCAACAAATCTCTTCCTTATGGAAGAGGGCGGGGGGGTAGGTTTTTTATCCATTAAGAGGATATCAGTTTCATCCCCGTGGTCCCCACCCACCACAGAGCCCAACAAGGGGACACTCCATCGGAGTGCCAGGGTTGCCACGGGGATATAGTGGGGGGTTACCACAGCGCTGCACCGCCGTGGCTCCCCCCGCTCACCCTTGAGTTTAGTACAAGACCTAGTCCAAACCGGTTGATCGGAAGTGGGTTAGCTCCCGACCGCCCGTCTAGAAGAGTCCGTAGCGAAAGCAAGTGTATCGAGACCTACAAGGAATGTTCCCCAAAAGACGTAAGAGCACGTATCCCTGGGTGCCAAGAAAAAAAGGAGCACGAGGAGAGTAATTGGGAAACAGAGAGGCCCCTCAACCGCCAGGACATACATTCCCTCCGACACGGGTCGCCATGCACGGCAAACACATGGGTGGGCGTTCAGCATACAGAGGGGCCAGTGAAATAGAAGAGGGAGAAGAAAAGAGACAGGATGGTATAGAAGAATGAGAATGTACAATGGGGAGAAGAAAAGCGACTTGTGAAGGAAAAGAATACTTGAGAGCCCTCTCTGTATCCCCCCGTCAGGACGTGGACCAACCCACCTCGACGAGATGTCCGTTAGAAATTTTCGCCGCGTAACGTCAGAGCGACAACTATATTTGTGAACGAATCAAGTGGAAAACATAACAGCAAATCCTAGAGAACAAAAAAGTAAGTGAAACTTTGGACTCGATTTGAACTTGCAAAAAGAACAAATCAAAATATGAATGATGATCTTTGACGGTGGAAATGGAAATTTTACAAGGAAGGGGCAGCGAAAATATGAATTTTTCCACCTCTCACGCATGAATCAACCGTGTTAGAAAAGCACACAAAATTAAGAGCAGGAAAAATTAAGAGCAGGAAAAATTAATATCACGCACTCATGTTTACCACGAAACAAAAAAGGGGTGTTGTGGTTGTGGTTATGGTTACAGTTACAGAGGAATTTCTCGAAAATGCCAAAGAGATTTCCACATTACACACCGTCTTCTGTTTACAATACAGACCAAAGTGGATTTAACGCGAAATGCGAACAAAACGGACTGCTGGCGGTCAAAACGACGTTTCTTGGTGAGAAACACCCAGACAGTTGCTCAATCAGATAGAGCTTTATCACACTAGTACACTATACCAATAATAAGTATGGCTCTCCGCAGGGGGGATCGCGATGACGGAAGTTGTCGCGGTCTAGGTGGAGTGTCAGACGACCACCCGGCTCCGAGTCTCGCGGCGTGACTTACGTCGTTAGCTTGAAGGTGCAGGCAGTAAGAAGGCGTAAGCTAAGCTCCTGGTGGCCGGGCAACCGGCCACCCACCAGTTGGGCCTATGGCGCGCGTCGACCTTGGAGCAGGATTGGGTGAAGAATCGTCCTCGGAGCATTCGATCCCACTTTAAAGTCCGGCGGGAAATCAGTCACCACCCGCCAGGTTGCTTCGGTACCGGTGTTACCCACATCGTGAGCTGGCGGTAAGCATTGGGGAGACGGGATGGGGGCTCCGAGCCGCCCGGGCCTTAGTCCGGGTGGCCCCCAGTTGGGCTCTCGGATTCGTCGTGGCAGTGGCCCGATACTCTGGGCAAAGAGGAGGGAATTTATTCCCGGCACATGTGAGTGGCGCATTGTCGAGACTCCGGTACTAGCCTGGATAGCTAGTAGCTCTGAGCTGGCAGGGCGGCCCCTACCCAGGCTTTGTATGGGGAGGTTACCGTGAAGGTTAACTGAGTTCCGGCTGTATCCGGCCGTCAGCCCGTCGGCGTCATACGCCGGCGGGGGGTGAGGATAAGGGCCGAAAGGCTAGGTGCCCACTCCGGGGACTTGTCCCCCTGATGAAGTATGTGCAAATATTAGTAGGCCGCACAATTCAAACGAGTAAGTATGGCTGGATTGTTGATCGTTGTTGCCTAAATTATGTATAGTGATGCAGGGACAAAAAACCTTTTTCGGTCCTGTACTCTTCAAAAGAACGTTTCAAGCCGAAAACATAAATGTTACTGTTACAAAGCAGCAAAAATGGGAATGAGGGTTTAAATAGTGATTTATAGAAGCGTTCTTCCATTTGTAAGTGAAAATTCTGTTCTACTTCTAGTCATGGACCACGTACAATGACAAAACGTGTATTGAAGATATCCCTCGAGGCATGAACATTGAATTGCACCAGATACCTCCCAGGACTACAGGAAAATTCCAACCACTTGATAAGTCATTTTTCCGACAGTGGAAAGCTATGTGTCGCCGCTAATCAGAAAATCTCTCATAAGAGTATAGATGACAAAGTTTCCGATAGAGACTCAATTGTTCAATTGCAATCCTTCATTCATTCCTGAATTTGTAGTGCCCGTCAAATATTCCCTTGGAACTATGGAAAACCAATGTGAAGAATACGTGACACTGAAGTTCTTTATTCGTAGTGCGTGGTGCCAAAATCATACATGTTTTAATCATTCAGTTGAAACGAGCCTGGACACTGGTTCGAATTTGCCACGGCTCCCCTTGCAGTTAATACAATGCTTGAAGAGTACAGTGTTTCCTCGTGCAACGTTATGCTACATTTTGTTCATACGTGGTTGACGGACATGTATCACTAATTGGTATGGCTGAACGTTTGGCATTTGCAACGGCGCAGATGGTTCGACACTTACTAGCTCACACGAAAGATTTCAACTCTTCAATTACAGCCACGAACTCCACGTGATGGACAACTCCCTTGATCAAATTGAGGCTGGGGACGGTAGATATTTTAATATGGAGGATAACAATCTCTTGTTTCAAGAAGATTTTCATTCTGTCAGTACGGACATCGAAGGAGGCGATAATATTTCTCTGACGAACCAACGCCACCGAGCAACTGTCCGTCCATCCGTTTGATTGACCGTCCGTTCATCAAACCGTCCGCACATCCGTCCGGCTGACAGTCCGTCCACCCCTTCCTCCACTCGTCCTTCCGTCTGCCCGTCCGTTCCTCAGTACATCCGCCCACCTGTCGGTCCCTCCGCCTGGCTATTCGTCCCGTCCGTCCGTCCATCGCTCCGCCCACCTGGCTGTCCGTCCGTATGTCGGCTTCCCGTCCGTTTGTCCGATCGTCCGTCCGTCTGTCTGTCCGTCCGTTTGTGCGTACGTCCGTTTGTGCGTACGTCCGTCCGGCAGAACGTCCGCCCAGGTTGTTTGTCCGTCCATCCGCCCGCCCAGGTTGGTTGCCTGTCCGACCGTCCGTCTGCCCGTCCGCCCACCTGGCAGTCCGTCCGTACAGGTTGGTTGACCATCCGTCCGTCCGTCCCCCCGCCCGCCTGTCAGTCCGTCCGTCTGCCTGTCCATCAGTCCGCCTGGCTGACCGCCCGCCTGTCTGTCTGTCCGTCCGCCCGTCCGGATGTGTGGCTGACCGTCGGCCCGCCTGCCCGCCTCGCTGTCCGTCCGTCCGCCCACCTGGCTGTCCGAACAACAAACTACATGCAATCATTTAATACTAATTACTCATTAATTCACAGTATTTTAAAGTAATTACGCCAGACATTTTGTAAAAAATCGGGAGTCAGCTAGCTTCAGACTGAAGCTTGGCCCTAGAATTTACGGAAGTTTTGCCAGGTTACACTCTTGTCGAATGTTATCACAAGGAAATTTGCGGATTCAACAAATGGAAGCTAATGTCTCCTAAGAAAATGGTCTGGATGAGTATGGAAATATCGAAGTTGACCAGTGGGTCACTGCCATGCAGGTCGCCAAGGATAGTCCACTCAAAGTTTGTATGAAGAGATGGACTCGAGCCAGATTTACGGACGAGAAAGTGTGTGAAGCCACAGAAATGTGTGTGCTTTCGCCAGTATTCAGAATAATTATGTTCTGGTTGCCAATATTTTCAAGTATATTGTCTCTCGGGCACGTCCTTGTGCCACCCCAGGCGGGGTTGTAGCCATGAAAGTCCATCTCATTAAGTTCTTCTTGTGAGTTCTGTTCTCATTAAGTCCAGGCAGACATCTGCTACCGTACATACAAATGGCATTAGGAAGTTATTTATTACTATAACTCCTATTGCTATTTATATCAAATTGTTTCTAATGATTAGCATTGGTCTTGTAGGCGAGCAAATTTCACATTTTTATCTGGTCCCCCAACAGAGATATTGCAGTCGAAATTTGGAAAAGATCCAAAATTTCCATTTTTAGAAGAGTTAAATTTTTAAGTGATACGGTACTTATCATTGATATTTTACGTAAGGTAACTACACTGTTATGTTACACATAAGCACAAAAAAAATGAAGGCTGTAACTATTTTTTCTTCGAAAAATTACTCTCTAAAAATCGAAATTTGCTCATTCGCGTTTGATAGTTTTGGTTGCAAATACTACACCATTAAAAACATATTAGATATATAAATATCACTTTGATTTGTTAGCCAGAGTTTAGTGAACCCAACGCATTTTAGTTTAAAAAGCTACAACTATCCAGGGCAGACTATTTTACAAAACCGTAAACGTCTACAAACGCGAAAAATGCCCAGGGGCTTCCAAAAAAAATGGTCGCCATTTGTGAACGATGTACAATATTTTTTAACTGTTTTGAACGCCTGGAACATAAGGGAATTTATATACAAAGTATGGAACTTTTCTGAGATGGTCGAGCAACCAATGCTGGACCACTTAAAATGAATTGTCCCAGAGTTAAAGAGGTTGAAGGAAAGTTATCAAAAAGAACCGCGTAAGGTTGGTGTAATGAAAAAAATGAATAATTTAAGAAAATGTAGGGCATTTTAAATTCCATGAGGTTGTTTAAAGATTATTTTTTTTTACAAATATGAAGATATTGTATGAATATAACGTGTGCCAGGAAAGTCTCCGCACTGTGTCAAATCACGGGCTCTTCCTAACAATTGCATTTACGTTCGTAGCAAACAGATCACTGGAAAACAAGTAAAGGCGGTCATACCTCAGCATCTGTTATGATGGCGGGGAGTATGCAATTTACGTTTTCATTTTTACAAGCCGCAATTCGTGCTACCAACATAATTTCTATCGCTAGCTCTCTCACCAGCCACTGGATCCATTGCGGAGACTTTCGTTGCGCACTGTATTGTGAAAAATTTGCTCGCACCCGAGTTAGTATTTAAATTTAGGTAATAATGAATACTTGCCATTGATGGACTTTTGACCGAATTGTTTCATATTAAGATTCAGCTGTCAGTATATTAGTTTTGGTACTATGTTGTTACAAGAAATCTTAATATACATTTAATTCCCACTTTTTGTTTCTACATACAAATATGCATTGTTTTGAGACATCAATCATCTTTAATTTGAGACATCATTAATTTCCTCAGTTTTCAAAGACATAATAGGCGTACATAATCCCTTTAATATTTTCTTTTAATAATTTAAACATGTCATGGTATTTTCAAGATTTCATGGTTATAAACTATCCATCGTTACGGACAGATTGGTAGTACCTTTGATATATGAGTGATACGAGTTTGGCATGATACCCCAGGCATTTTTCCATGACTCGATGTACGTTCTTGACGCCCCATAAGAGAACTATATCAATTTTTTGCGATCACATTCACCATTAAGCACACCATAATGTGAATTCGTGAGTAACTTCTTTATGTAAATGTTGTTTCAAAATTAGTGCGTTTCTAACACTAAAACGTATTTTGATTCTTTGTGAATATTCATTTACGTTGCTTCTAGTCGTAAATAAATCGACTTCATCAATCATTATTTTAAAAAATCTTCCCATGGTTTTTACAACTGTCATCATTTCAGTTCAGTCTTCCATCACCCATTGCTTGTAAGAGGTGTTTCCGGCATTGGTGTCTTTTAAACATACGAACCAGGGCGTGTTAACCTAAATATTCTTGACAATTTCCCGTCATAGAATCATATCTGTGAGTTTCGCATACTAGAATTTCTAAAAGAATCTTAAGTTTGGTACCATCAATCATTAACTTTGAGGTTTGGTGATATAATAGTAAAGAGACCAGATAATGAATTTCAGAAATCCCTGCAACAAACTCATCATACTGGTCTTAAATCACACATTTTGATCTTCCAATTTTAATAGTAGAGTTTTTCTTTCTAAATTAATTAAATAATTAATTTATATTACAAAATAATTTGTAAAAAATACAAATTACATTTACATAAACACTGTTTTATCTCAGAATCTTTGCACTAATTTCGTCAAGTAAAACAATTCTTTTTCTCAAACATCAGATTGTCACCCTCTTACAATCTTGTAATTTTTTGTTTCATTTACCAGCTTTGATACTATATTTTTTGTAATTCAGGAAAAATACCCTCTTGTTTTACCAGATATCTTGTTAAATTTCCCTACATTCTGAAGCTTTAAATTCTTAACTTTAGATCGGTTCTTGGAGAACTATGGAATGAACTGCTGATTTTAAATTGTATAGTACTCTTTCACAGGGAAAGCACATTTACTTTTTAGTTCATCTATCAAGTCACTTTTGTAGTCGAAATAAACCATTTCTGTGCCAGCACGTTTAAGTATAGGTATCGATATCAAGATGTCCTTATTTGCATTTACAAACAAATTTGAAAGACATTAAAGCAATATTCAAAATTATATTTACGCAGCATTTATGTTTATTTATAATAAAATATTAATTATTCTAAAGTAAGATAGATTTGAGATCAAAATGGTTGGAAAATAATATTTCTCCTTGTCATTAGTTCTCCTCAATGTGCAAATGAAACATTTATCGCGTAACAATTTTTTAAAACTAACTTTGAGTTAAATTTCAATGTTGAAATTTAGACAGCAGTTTAGTATCTTAGAGACTTTTAAGAGCGCATTTTTCAAATTTAAATCTGGCCCCCAACAGGATATAACTGTTGAAATTTACAAAAGATTCAAAATTCTCATTTTCTGAAGGGTGTAATTTATAAGTGATACGCTACTTATCATTGATATTTTACGCAAAATAACTACACTGTTATGTGTGAAAGCACAGAAAAAATTAAGGTGTAACTCTATTCCTTCTTTGAATAATTACTCTAAAATTCAAAATTTGCTTATTTGCGTTCGATAGTTTTGGTTGCAAATACTACCCTAAATTAAAACATATTAGGTAGACTTTTCCACTCGTGAAATTAAAACAAATAATTTTTAACTATACATATAAAATGCCCCAATCAGGGCAGTGTATTTAAAAAAATTAACTCTTTTTTTCTATACGATTTTTCTTCCCGCCCCTTCTAACTGCCCAATAATAAACTGCGATTCATCTATCCTATAAGTCGGTGTTGATGTGCAATAAACCGCGTATGTGCTATAAAATAACCTCTTTAATTTTAATATGCTTTCTGTTACTTCCAATATATGGCACATTTTGCTACTCGGACGAAAATTTAATTCGAGGATATTAAATACCACTCGTGCTTCGGAAATTCTCAGGTAAATTCCATCCTCGCTTCGAGAATCGAGGATTTATCGACAATTTCCAAAGCACACGTTGTATTACCTACGACAAATATCACTTTGATTTGTTGGCCATAGTTCACTGAAATACATGAATTTTAGTTTAAAAAGCCACAATTACCTAGCGCTGAGTAATTTACAAACTTGTAAACGTCTAGAATCACGAAAAATGACGCGTGGCTTACAACAAAAATGGACGCCATTTGTGAACAATGTACAATATTTTTTAACGGTTTTGAACGCCAAGAACATAAGGGAATTTATATACTAAGTATGAACATTTTCTGAGATGGTGAGGAGACCAATTTCCTTAATTCTCTTCTTCTTCTTCTCTTCTAATTAAAATGCAATGACCCGCTACAAAATACCTCAGTGCAAAATGAAATACCTTTCAGAAAATTAGGAGCGAATTATACTTCAATATGCTTTCAAAGGATACGATCTGTTCTGCCTGTGACAGTCTGCTGCTTTCAGAAGACATTCTTTACATTCCTTGAATGATTTTGCGTTTCGAAAGCAAGTGGCTGAAACAAAAAAAAAAGAGCTTTAAAACACATATGTCAAAACCCAACAATGAAATAGCAACATTCAGCAGGGGAATGTCGGGTAAACTGAGAAGTGCTGGTAATTAGGGAAACGCTTTCTTAGGTCATGTTAAAGACATTAGGTTCGTACCATTTCTTTAAAAATTTAGCGTCTAGACCAGGGCCGCTCAACCATTTGCTCCGAGGAGGAGCCGCCGTTTGCTCCCTCCTCTTTCAGAGCTGCAGCTCCGCAAAGAGAGCAGATTACGTCATCGAATATCGATCGGCGGCATGCGGCACAGTGGGTCGCGTCTTATTTCTACATGATATATTGCATTGAACGGACATAAACCGTCTTACTGCTCTGGGAAAGGATATTAAGAAAGAAAATAGATCAATAAACATTAATTGGATATTTACTAGATATAAACATATATGTGTGATTTGAAAATAAAAAGACAATTTGCAATGCAGCATGGAAAGAAAGGTATTTGTTTTGCATTGCGCCATCTATGCCAAATGTTAGTAGCAAGAAAGTGCTCAATCACATAAAGAAATTTAATTGCAGCAACATTACATAGTTTATCATGTCGCTGAATATGAAAAGTATTATAACGATCAACCCAAAAAAATTACTAAATAAACTAGTCATGGAAATTCTGAAAATAAAGGAAATTAAAATAAAAAATGAAGGGGATTGTAAAATCAAATACTTTTCTTACACCTTTTAAGTGATTTTTCCCGCAATATACTTATGTTTGGAACAGATGACTTAGTGCTGTTGAGCTGTAAAACGCTTTTCAGATTGTGATCTGTAATGGAACTTCTCATTCGAGATTTACAAATTTTCAAAGAAAAAATAGAGCACTGGTTTGTATACTCTAACAATTGGCATAGCTGCCGCAAGCGGGGAAAAGATACTTTTCTTCCCATGCTGCATTGAAAATTGTCGGTGTGCACGCTCTGGTCTGCGAAGTGCTCGCGTCGACGTCCATGTTTCCGCGCCTGGAGTTATCGGGCACTGTGACAGAGGTTATCGCGAGCAGGGCAACGCTCGGGCTCCGGTGACCTGCTCTCGGTAGCCAATACGGCTCCGCGCTGCCTGAGCAGCCCTGGTCTAGACTGATGCAACGCGTCTCAAAGCCCCTTGGGGGGGAGGGAGGTTGAGCGCTTTGCTGATTGATTGATTAGGTTTATAGGGCGCTTCAACTGCTAAGGTCATTGGCGCCCATGTCAAAGTACTTCTAAAATAAGTAAGTTGAAGTTATAGTAAAAGTGATGCTGATGTAATTTTCCAGCTAATTTAAAAGCACATACATACCCTAAAAAGGAGAGCTACATTTACGCATAAAAGATATCAGTAGATAAAAGCAAAGTTCAAAAACGTAAGGCTGAGGCCAGGAAAAATACTTTATTACCCTTATATGTCAGATAAAATTATATATTCCGCATTCTCTCAAGAAACAAAAAAGTTTTGAGCGCGCGGGCTCGTCATCTCCGAGCACCTCTCGTAGAGAGTTGCTCAGACCATGTCTTCGTCGACTGCCAACAAATTTCAAACAATCCAGGAGGACGTGATCTGCCCTGCATGAATCACAGGTAGCAGGAGAATCACCTCGAATGAGAAAACTGTGAGAGAAGTGGCAGTGTCCGATACGAAGACGGGTTAAAATAACCTCCTCACGCCTGGAATGTCGGGCTGAGGAACGCCAGGAAAACAGAATTTTTTATTGTGCTTAGTTTATAGGTGGTATTGTGCCACTC
This sequence comes from Teleogryllus occipitalis, assembly GCA_011170035.1. Lineage (NCBI taxonomy): Eukaryota > Metazoa > Arthropoda > Insecta > Orthoptera > Gryllidae > Teleogryllus > Teleogryllus occipitalis. The sequence goes on along the minus strand of BLKR01009000.1, from coordinate 208,989 downwards.
TGTTTGCCACGCTCTAAAGATGGATCGTTATAAAAAAGCTTTAACATCGGACGATGGTACAAAAGGAATGTCAACATGAGTATTCTCCGTCGCCGATTTCGCCGCCCGGTCAGCCAGTTCGTTCCCCATGATTCCAACATGGCCTGGGACCCAACTCAGTACCAGATCATGGTGGCGAAGCAGAAGGCGATGAATGAGGTTTCGAATTGATTCCGTCGGATAGTCTGAGGAAGAACGGGATATAGCTCGTAGTGAGCTGAGAGAATCAGAACAGATAACTGCTCGCTGCAAGGTCGCTGACTCGATGTATTTGTAGTCCACGGATATGAGCACGCCACGTGAGTGACTTGTCAAAAGTGAGCCCCAGGAATCTGGCAGATTCCGCGAATGGAAGCAGATTTCCTCCCAGGTAAAGGACTGGATTGCTGTGCAAATGATATATCCTACAGAAATGCAAACCGATACATTTAGTGGCAGTAAAATTAAATCCTGTTGTCGTGCTCCATTCATGGAGCTTGTTCAGCACTATTTGGAGTTGCCTCTGGATCACACTGATGCTGCTGGATGAACAGAAGATGGCAAAATCATCCACAAACAACGATGCCTTTACAGGACCACGCACAGTCGACGCTATACCATTGATGGCGATGGCAAACAGAGTGACACTAAGGACTGATCCTTGGGGAATACCATTTTCAAGAGGGTGACTACGGGAAAGCCTGTCACCCACACGAACACGGAAAGATCTGTTCGAGAGGACGTTTTGGAGGAATAGAGGGAACTTCCCCCTAAATCCCCAAGAGTGCAGGGTTTGCAGAATGCCGTGCCTCCAAGTGGTATCGTAGGCCTTTTCTATATCGAATAATATGGCCACAAGATGTTGTCTCAAGACAAACGATGTAGAAACAGCTGTTGCCAGCGAAATGAGGTAGTCCAAGGTTGACCGGTTTCTTCTAAACCCGCTTTGGATTGGCGTCAACAAATTTTTGTACTCCAAGGTCCAGACCAGCCGCTGAATCACGATGCGTTCCAGTACCTTGCATACACAGCTTGTGAGGGAAATAGGTCGATAACTTGATGGCAGTGATCGATCTTTCCCTTCCTTGGGAATTGGCACGATGATGGCTTCTCGCCAAAAGGTAGGGATGGTGTGTTCTTCCCAGATCCAGTTATACAGCCGGAGAAGAAATTGCGTGGCTGTTTCGGAAAGATGTTGCAGCATTAAATTGTGAATTTCGTCTGGACCTGGTGTGGTACTTTTCGCAAGCACCAGAGCAGAGCGCATTTCATACATTGAGAAAGGAGTATTGTAATCCTCATTTGCTCGGGTCGAAAAATCTGAAGTGCGGTTTTCCATTCTTTCTTTAAGCAAGAGGAAGTGGGGAACATAGTTTGCCTAACTCGACATACTTTCATAGTTAGAGGCAAGTTCCTCTACAATAGCGTCTCGAGCTGTGATCATTTGACCATTTTTGAGAAGACCTGCCACTAAGTTTGGGGATAGGTATCCTAAAGGATTTGACGCACCTTCCTCCATACCAAACGTGGTGGCGTATGGCAATTCAGAGAGGAGACGTATGCTCTCCATGATGCATTTTTACTTTCTAGAATGGTTCTTCTCGCCTTCGCTCTGCACCTCTTATAGTCAATGAGGTTATCCGCAGTTGGATAATGTTTTAGACGCGCCAACGATTTCTTGCGAGCACGAACAGCCTTTGAGCAATCCAAGTTCCACCACGGAACGAAGGGGTGTCGCGATTTGCCGGTCAACTTGGGAATTGCAATGTCCTCAGCTTGTAGTACAGCACTATTAAAGTGTGCTGTAATTTCTTCCACACTGACAAACTCGCCCTCCGATAAATTAACGTTCGCTTGAAATGTCAGCCAGTCAGCACATCGAACACACCACTGAGGGGGCGCGCCAACCCACGAGCAAGTCCATCAATGTGGACGGTAACGGGGTAATGGTCCCTTCCGCACAGGTCGTCTAGGATGGACCATTGCAGGACAGTTGCAAGAGAAGGGCTGCAGAGTACTAGATCGATACACGTGCTCGAATTTGTGGCGACGGCAAAATGAGTTGGCTCACCGGAATTTAGAATAACCAAGTTCGCCGTGTCTATTACTGATTCTAATACACTGCCTCTCGGACAGGTGCGGGAAGAGCCCCAGAGAGGACTATGGGCATTTACATCCCCGACAACCACGAACGGAGAGGGCAGTTGGTTTATCAAGTCCAGAAGTTCATGAGCAGATACAGTCAGTCCTGGAGGGATATAAATATTGCACAGTGAGTGTGAGGGATGGGAGGTGCACCTGCACACACACTGCTTGAAGGTCAGTCTGAACAGGCACCTCTGTAAATAGCGAATCATGTACCAGTGAAGCAACTCCGCCATGGGCAGGGAGACCATCATCCACATCAAACCTATAAGGGGAGAAACCACGAAGATACAAGGGTCGAGGTGCGGTGAGGTGAGTCTCTTGGAGGCAGATTATTAAAGGGTTGTGACGGGATAACAGAAGTTTAAGATCGTCCCGTCGCGAGGAGAAACCATTCATGTTCCATATGAGAGCCATGGTAAATTCAACTTTCTTTTCTCCTCCGACGTTGGGATCCGGATGCGCGAGACTCCTCCCCAACGGGAGCCTCCTCCGAAGCCGAGACCTCCCGGACACTGCCAGGGGGGCTGGATGCTCGCTCAGTGTGGGTTTCGGAAGGAGTAACACGTGGCTTTGATGAGCCTTTCGTGGTCGTGTCTGAGGCAGATTTGCGTCGAACATTTTCTGTTGAAGGGGGGTTGGATATGTGTTTAATCGACTGCAACGGCTGAGTTTTTTGTTCATCTTATATTTCGTCGGGATGATCACTCTCCCACCTTGGAGGGGAGAGGCATCCACTGGGAGGTCCACTGGAGATACCTGACATGCGAAACTCACTATTTGGGGAGTAGCTCGTTCCGTTTGGCAGCCCATTGCTACCCTCGGTGTCTTTACTTTCACGGCATCGGAGAAGGAGCGAGAGAGATCAACAGGGTTCCTCGCCTGGTACCGACGTTTGACCTCAGGAAAGGACACTTTTTCAACTGCTCGAATCTTCTGTATGGCGCGTTCCCTCAAGAAAGTAGGACATTGCTTGTAATTGGCCCGGTGGTCACCTTCGCAATTTACACAATGCGGTGTAGTCGCACAGGGTTGAGTTTCGTGCATAGTTCTCCCGCACTTACCGCACACTGTGTCATCTGCCATGCACCGTTGCTGTGTATGGCCGAACCTCTGGCACTTAAAACACCGCAAAGGGTTGGGGAAATATTGCCGTACGTGAAGATTATAGAAACCGCACGAGATCTTTTGAGGAAGAGTTGGAAGATTAAACGTGAGAATAAGGGTGGAAGTGGGTATTTCTCGCCCATGCTCCCTCCTCTTGATTCTATATACTTCCGTCACTCCCTGGCTCTTAAAAAAGGCTATTAAATCTTCTTCAGTCTCCGCAGAGAAGTCTTCATGGTTGACCACTCCCTTACACAGGTTGTGTTGGCTGAGTGTTCACTTTCACTTGGAGGCCGGCAATCTGCTTGGTTTTCATTATCTTATCTATTTGGTCATCTGAATGTGCTTCAAAGAGAATGGTACCATTCCATTGTCGCCCCACAGCTTGTAGCTTTCCATAAGTTTCTTCAATTGCGCGCGCTAAACAGACAGCACTTACCATTTTAAAAGATTTTCCTTCCTCAGCGCATTCCATGAGGAGGAATCTAGGTTTCTTTGGCCTATCTTCTTCTTTCGAAAAGAAACTATTCAGATCAATAGTTCGTTCCGGACACCGCCTCTTCCTTGCGGAAGAGGGCGGGGTAGAGGGTTTAGTATCCATGAGATGGATATCAGATCATCCCCGTGGTCCCCACCCACCACGGAGCCCAACAAGGGGACACTCCATCGGAGTGTCAGGGTTGCCACGGGGATATAGTGAGTGAATAACACAGCGCTGCACCACTGTGGATCCCCACGCTCACCCTGGAGTTCAGTACAAGACCTAGTCCAAGCCGATCGGGAGTGGGTTAGCTCCCGACCGCTGTCTAGAAGAGTCCGATGCCAAAGGAAGCGTATTGAAGCCTACAAGGAATGTTCCCCAAAATACGTAACAACGTATCCCTAAGTGCAAAGCAAAACGTAGCACAAGGTGAGGACTGGGGAAACAAACAGATCCCTCAACCGCCAGGACACACATTCCCTTCGACACGGGTCACCATGCACGGCAAACACATGGGTGGGCGTTCAGCGTACAGAGAGAGCCAGTGAAATAGAAGAGGGAGACGAAAGGAAACAGGATGTTATAAAAGAATGAGAATGAATAATGGGGAGAAGAAAAATTAGTTGTGAAAGAAAGGAATACTTGAGATCCCTCCCTGCATCCCCCCGTCAGGACGTGGACCGACCCACCTCTTCGGGTTGAGCGCTTTGAGCTTGGGAGTAATTCATTATGAACCGCGATCATGAGTAATCGTCCATTAACATTATGTCATTATATCCGTGACGTCTCGTTGCAGTCGGTTGTCAAGCTAGGTAGCATCTCCGCATACGCACCTCTTCCACCCCGCGCTCTTGCGTCACTTTCCAGCTGTTAGAGTGGGGAAGGATTTAGGATAGGGCTAGGGCATAGGACGCTTCACAGAGGTTGGACTAGTCCCCTGTGAAGTAGGCAAAATTATTTTGTGGAAACAAATTTCACATCAGCTTGTCCGGGGAAACAGCGGGAATCGAACCCGGACCTCCTTGGTGAATGGCGAGCTTCTTCGCTCTGTGCCACGAGCACTGTCTGTGAGCCATATTCGTAATGACAGTTTTCATGACACTTCCTCGCAATCACATGCATACTTAAGGTCGTAAAATATGAAAATATAAATGTTCATTCCAAAGTTCTTGTGTTACTTTTTTTGGATGTTAGTAAATCTATTCTTTTGAAGAATAAATGAAAAGTCGGCACAAGAAAAGCATTCGTATACGTGTTATCTGTTATCGTTTTCGGGGATTTTACAACAGTGATACGGAAACACTTGTATTTGAATGGGTAAACTGAGATACATCACAACAACGTTGAGGCGTTATTTAGAGTTTGTTTGGGCTACAATATAAGTTAATGGTGCATCCGAATAAACTTATTTTTATTATTCATTTCGTGACACAAAAACGCCCAGCATCTATAGAAAAGGCGAAATGTTTTTTCAGAAAATAAAACTTTGGTTTGCGCACTTAAAATGGGGAAGAAACTTAAGTGCTTCCAAGAGCGCTTACTTCTCTGCAGTATAGACGCTGCCCGAAAAATCTAATCGAAAGCTTCGCGTGGCACTACGGCAGTAGAAAGCACATCCGACTTTACCATTTTGGGAGGAACCATCGGTGTAAATGAAGCAATGGACAGGATACATTGATTTTATTACCTGAAATTCCGTTAGGAATGCACTGGAGGGAGTTGAAGATTTAGAGAGGTTAGACAATCTTAGGTCTAATATGGGCCGGTGAAGTTTCCAATGGGAAACAAGGTTTCGGGGCGGAGGTTCAGAAGGTTGGGCAATTTTATATTAATCTTTTGTAAAAGCATACAAGACGGACTGTCAGTGGACGGGGTAACAATGGTCTAAATGCATACGAAGTCAAGTGGGTTGGGTGACGTGACTGCTTGGCGTGAGGGAGTATCCACAGTGGATAATTTCGCACCATATGAGGCAATCAAAATATATCGCCTTCGGCTCAGAGATGGTTCCCCAGCTTCGACGAGGAGACATTCGATGCAACTCGTGCGGTAACCGCCTGTACTAATCCTTATACCAGCAATGTGCACGTTATTTTATGGCCGGAGGGTTGGTGGCGACGCTGACCATACACTATGCATCCATAATCCAACATAAGGGCGGCTCAGTGCGCTATACAAACGCAAGAGAGAGACACGGTGTGCGCCCCATGAGCTACCAGTATGAGTGCGAAGGAGATTTAAAGGTGAAACACATCGGCCCCGTAATTTACGGATGTTTTCGCCAGGTTAAGCTCTTGTTGAATGCAAGCCAAAGGAAAGTTGCTTATTCAACAAATGGAAGCTGATGACCACCAAGAAAATGTTTGGATGATTGAGGTGATGAATTCTGCAGAAGTGCATGCAGTTGATTTCTGAGGTAGAGAACTGGATTTGTGTTTCATCGCTCCATTCTTGCAATTTCTAGAGGACAAGTTGTAACTCCCTATCAACAACTTGAATGCTCTTGGAGGAGCAAAAAAATTGGTAAATCGTCAGCGAACAGTGATGCACTCACAGGTTCCCGAATTACTGATATACTATTGATCGCAATGGCAGAGTGACGCTCAGAATCGATCCCTGGAGATCACCCTTTCCAAACGCGTGACAAAGATAACGTGTCACCAAGGCGGACGCGGAATGATCTTGACGAAAGAATACCTACTAGATACAATGGGAGCCATCCCCTAGCGTTTTCAGGTAGGTGTTTCAACACTCGATAGATTGATTGAGTTTAAGGGCGCTTCAACGACTAAGGTCATTTGCGCCCGTGTCAAATTATTTTAGGGCCAGTGCATAATATTGCAGTTCCAAGTTAACAAAGAAAATTAAAATCTTTAATAGAAAGCAAAGTAAAACAGAGAAGGGACGTATCCTAATAAAACGGTTTGGCAGAAAATTGCCAGATAGTTTTCTTTGTTTAAAATCTCGGGCTAAAAGCCGATAATTCGCATTATCATCTTCTCTCAGATAAGGCTGTACAAGCCAGTCTCTCGCAAAAAGCCAAAAAGCTTGCAGAGAGAAGATTCGTCATTTCTAAGAATCTCCGCTAGGGAGCTAGCAAGGTCATGCCTTCGACGGCTTTCCCTTATCTTAACACAGTGTAAGAGAACATGCTCCACGGTCAGATCTATTTGGCAGTATTCGCATATAGGGGGTGGGTCCCCGTGGAGGAGATAACCGTGGGAGAAATGGCAGTGACCGATCCGGAGGCGTGTTAAAATGATCTCTCGCCGAGCATCACGAGATGAGGAAGACCAAGGATTTATGGAATCCTTGATTCTCGTGAGCTTATAATCTGAGTTATGCCACTCTGTTTGCCATTCACTGCGGATAGAGCGTTTTATAAACAGCTTAGTGTCTTCCGTGGGGACTGTGAAGATGTCCAATTCTCTTTTCTTCGAGGCAGACTTTGCTGCCTGGTCAGCTATTTCATTTCCTCTTATTCCCACGTGTCCAGGGACCCAGCAAAAGACTAAAACATAGTGGCGGACCAAGAGATGGTGGATTTGCTGTTGGATGGTCATTGTCAGTGGGTCACAAGACGAGAAGGAGGAGATGGATTCAAGAGAGCTTTTTGAATCACTGCAGATCACTACTTTCTTTAGTGACATCGATCCAGCATATTTAAGTGCCTCCAAGAGCGCATACTTCTCTGCGGTATAGACGCTGCACGAAGAGTCTAGTCGAAAACCTTGCGTGGATCTACTGCAGTAGTAGGCACATCCGACTTTGCCGTTTTGGGAGGAGCCATCGGTGTAAATAAAGAAATGGCCAGGATACGTAGATTTTATCGCCTCAAATTCCGATAAGAATGTACTGGGGGAGTTAAGGATTTAGGAAGGTTAGACAGTCTAAGATCTATTATCGGCCGGTGTAGTTTCCAAGGGGAAACAAGGTTTCGGGGGGGGGGGGGTTCACAGGGTTGGGTAGTTTTATATGAAGCTTCTGTAAGAGCATACGGAGACGGACACCCAGGGGATGGGGTAATGACGGTCTAAGCGCATATGAAGTCAGGTGGGTTGGATGGAGGACTGCTTGACGCGAGGGAGTATCAACATTGGATAATTTCGCGCCATACGAGGAAATCAGAATATCCCGCCTTCGGCTCAGGGATGGTTCTCCAGCCTCGGCCAAGAGGCATTCGATGCGACTCGTGCGGTAGGCACCTGTACTAATCCTTACGCGAGCATTGTGTATGGTATTTAATGGCCGGATGGTTGATGGAGACGCTGACCCATACACTATGCATCCGTAATCCCAGATAGGGCGGATGAGAGCGACAAGAGATTTGGGATTTGCATCTCTGCCGATGTCATCAAAGGATACCTGGCAGGCAGCATCGCGCAAAGTGGAGGCTTTAGGCGTTTGGGTTTCCAAATTGACTTTCTTATGTTGACCCACGGTGTCAGCGAAACTTCCGGCCATGTCCACGGGGTTTCGCGTCTGGTAACGGCGTCGTGCCTCCGGAAAGGAAACGTTCTCAGAGACCCTGATCTTCTGGATCTTTCTTTCTCTTAAGAAAATCGGGCACTGGTTGGAATTAGATGGATGTTTTCCACAACAGTTTACGCACTTTGCCTCGGCGGAGCAGTTAGAGTCATTACAAACCTCCCTTCCACAGTGCACGCAGACTGCGGCGCTCATGCACCGAGGTTGCGTATGGCCAAACCTCTGGCATTTAAAGCAGCGCAGAGGGTTTGGAACATACTGCCTGACACGGAGATTGTAGAAGCTACACGATATCTTCTCAGGTAGTGAGGGACGGTCGAAGGTCAGTATTAGAGTTGAGGTAGGAGTGGGAATCCCATTTACTCTCTGCTGAATCCTGTAAACCTCTGACACACCATATGGCTCAAAGAAGGCTTTCAAATTTTCTTCCAATTCTATATTTTTAAAGTCAGTGATTTTGCTGATCTGTTCGTCAGAGCGGCATTCAAAAAGAATTGTGCCATTTCTCTGACGGACCACCGACTGAAATATACCAAACTTTTCAATTTTCCTGGCATGTTTTATAGGGCTGACACTATTCATAGTTTAATTTTCTCTTTTACTTGACATGACGAGAAAGCGGGGCTTAGTAGGTCTGTCTGACTCATTACAGAAAAAAACTCTCAAGATTTACTGTTTCACCAACAAATCTCCTCTTTCTTATGGAAGAGGGCGGGGGGTAGGTTTTTTATCCATTAAGAGGATATCAGATTCATCCCCGTGGTCCCCACCCACCACGGAGCCCAACAAGGGGACACTCCATCGGAGTGCCAGGGTTGTCAAGGCACTATATCCATAGTGGGGCGATACCACAGCGCTGCACCGCCGCGGATCCCCCCGCTCACCCTTGAGTTCAGTACAAGACCTAGTCCAAGCCGGTTGATCGGGAGTGGGTTAGCTCCCGACCGCCCGTCTAGAAGAGTCCGTAGCCAAAACAAGTGTATTGAGACCTACAAGGAATGTTCCCCAAAATACGTAAGAGCACGTATCCCTGGATGCCAAGAAAAAAGGAGCACGAGGAGAGTAATTGGGAAACAGGCCCCTCAACCGCCAGGACATAGATTCCCTCCGACACGGGTCGCCATTCACGGCAAACACATGGATGGGCGTTCAGCATACTGAGGGAGCCAGTGAAATAGAAGAGGGAGAAGAAAAGAGACAGGATGGTATAGAAGAATGAGAATGTACAATGGGGAGAAGAAAAGCGACTTGTGAAGGAAAGGAATACTTGAGATTCCTCTCTGTATCCCCCCGTCAGGACGTGGACCAACCCACCTCGACGGGTTCAACACTCGATTATCTGGTCTGATTCAGGAGCAGAATCTTTCGCACAAGCGACAGCACAGGAAAATTCATCTATAGAGAAACAGGCATTGTTTCCTTCCTCCACGCGACGAGGAATCTTATTTACAGTTTTCCATTTCCTTTTGGCTTTTTTTGAAAGCCAGGAGGATAGTGTACGGAGCTGGAGAAATGGCCGAAGTGACAAGCCCATTCTTCGGCTATAACTTCTGGAGAGGTGAGAAGATTGCCATGTACCAGAAGCCCTGTGATAGACGGCGAAGGGAGTCTTTCAGCGATCTGTCGAACCTTTCATTAGACTTCAGGGGCGTACGGCAAGAGAGTGTTGAAATATAAGCTCTCCAGGACGCAGCCTTACTTTCCCGAATGGTCAATATAGCTGTGGCCGCGGATAATCTATAATTTATCAGATTATCCATGATTGGGAACCTAAAATTTGCCAGTACCGCTTCCGAACACGGACCGCGGTGGCAGTGGGCATTCCACCATGGTACAGGGGGATGTCGTGAGCGACCCGACGAATTCGGGATGGTAATTAAGGCCGCATGAAGAACGGCATCAATAAATGGGCAACAATAGCATCAATATCGTTTGGGTAGTTTTCCGATATCCGTATTTATTTCGCGAATGTTTCCCACTCACCTCCGTGGATTAGCCAGCGAGGAGGGCGGGCAACGTTTAGATTGGGAATATCGAAGTTGACCAGAATGGGGAAGTGGTCACTGCCAAGCAGGTTATCAAGCACAATCCACTTAAAGATTGTAGAAAGAGATGTACTGTAGAGAGCCAAATCTACGGACGAAAAAATGTTTGAAGCCACGGAAAAGTATGAGCTTTCGGCAGTTTCAGAAGAATTACGGTCTGGTTGTCAATATATTGCCTCTCGGGCACTACTTGTGCCACCCCAGGCGGAATTGTGGGCATTAAAACCCCCCACAATAAGGAAAGTGGCGGACAACTGACAAAACACATCGAGGCGGAATATTAACGTTTGCAAATAGTGATAGAAATAGTGCGGGTGTACACACGAATCCAAGATATTTGAAGAGTGGTTCGTACGTCTATTTCTTTGGACACCAGGAAGTCTGGGGCAAAAGATAGCGACTCCACCATGGTCACGGAGGCAATCGACAATGTCGGGTTACACAGACGGGTTAAAATTACTTCATCGCGCCCAGAAAATCGGGATGAGGAACGCCAGGAATTAACAGAATCCTTTATTACACTTAGAGTATATATGGAATTTTGCCACTCTGTTTGCCACGCTCTCAAGAATGGATCGTTTTAAAGACCATGGATCGCTTTAACATCGGACGAGGAATAACATGAGTCTTCTCCGTCGCCGATTTCACCGCCCGGCCAGCCAGCTCGTTCCCTATGATTCTCACATGAACTGGGGCTCAGAACATCTTAGGGGCGAGACAGAAGGCGATGAACGAGGTTTTGCATTGATTCCATCAGGTAGTTTGAGGAAAACGGTAAAAGCAAAGTTGGTGACTCGATGTATCTTGGAGCTTCATGAATTGCATACATTTCAGCAGTAAAGGTACTGCACCAATGTAGCCGATATGATTTGGTGACTCTGATACAATAAAAACTACATGCCACTGCGTCATTGCACGTGTATAAAAATACATGATCTGAAAAGGCTTCCGTCATTTCCTTAAATGCATCTGGTAAACAAAAAAGTTAGTGGTTTGGGAAGATTTGATACTCTGAGGTCAATGTTCGGGCGGAGTTTCCAAGTGGGAATGGGATGACTTGGGGGGGGGGATTTTACAGGGGTGGGAAGACCAACATTAAGTTCCCGCAAAAGATTTCGCAATCGAATACCTGGAGGCGGAGGCATCGATGTTCAATTGATTGATTGATTACTTAGTGTTTAAAGGGCGCTTCAACTGCCAAGGTCATTGGCGCCCATGTCAAAGTATTTAAAAGGGTAGATTAAGTAAGTTTGCAAAAGCAACTTATCCGCTAATTAAAAGCATGAACATTACTTAAAAAGGGCATGAATCCCGCAATAGTGTACGACTAAATAAGGCAGAATGAAAATATAACACTCGTAAAATTTATCATAAAATGTAAAATTGGCTGTAAAGGGGCCGCAAAACAAACTACATAAAATATTGTCCATGTCACTCAAATAAAATTACGTATTCCACTTTCTCTCAAAAAACAAAAGAGTTTTGAGAGTGCAGAATCGTCGTCCCCAAGCACCTCCCGTAGCGAGTTGCCCAGGCTATGCCTTCGTCGGCTGTCATCGAATTTTGTGCAATGCAGCAGGACGTGTTCCACAGAAAGAACCGTCCGGCATGTGTCACAGATGGGAGGACTTTCCCCTCGAAGGAGGAAACTATGGGAAAAGTGGCAGTGTCCAATAGGAAAGCGGGTTAAAATTAATTCCTCGCGCCTACAGAAGCGGGATGAGGAGCGCCAAGGATTTACGGAATTCTTAATCGCGCTAAGTTTAAAAGTAGTATTGTGCCACTGTTTGCCTTGCTTGGAATCGACGCTTCGCCTCAGGGAAAGAAACTTTTTCTGTCACTCGTATCTTTTGGATTTCCCTTTCACGGAGATAGATTGGACACTGGTTGAAATTGGCTGCATGGTTGCCTTCACAGTTAAGACAGTGCGGTGGTCTGTCACAGGGTTGTGGGTCGTGCGCTGGTGTTCCGCACTTCCCGCATACTACGCTAACCGACATGCAGCGTTGCTGAGTATGAACAAACCTTTGGCAGTTGAAACAGCGCAAACGGTTCGGAACATATTGTCGCACACGGAGGTTGTAAAAACCAGTACTTATTTTTTCTGGAAGGGACGGACGGTCAAATGTGAGGATCAGGGTCGAAGTGGGGATTAATTTCCCCTGCTCCTTTCGTCTGATTCTATACACTTCAGTGACTCCAAAACTCTCAAAGAAGTTTGACAGCTCTTCATCACTTTCAGAAGCAAAGTCCTCGTGGTTTACCACGCCTTTGCACAAGTTCAAAGTCGGGTGACTACCACCTGGATGCCGGCAATCTGCTTGGTTTTTTGAATTTTTCCAATTTGTTCGTCGGTGCGTGCTTCAAAGAGAATGGTACCATTTCTTTGTCGCACGACCGCTTGGAGCTTACCAAACTCGTCTTCAACGGCTCGCGCCAGACGGATAGCACTTATGCTTTTAAAAGTTTTCTCTTCCTCGGCGCATGCCATGAGGAAACGGGGCTTCTTCGGTCGATCATCTTCTTTTGCGAAAAAACTATTCAAATCGATAGTTCTATCAAAACATCTCCTCTTCCTTGCGAAGGAGGGCGGGGGGTTTATTTTCTGCTCCATAGAGTAGAAGACGATTCATCTCCGTGCTCCCCACCCACCATGGAGACAAACAAGGGGACACCCCACTGGGGTGCCAGGGTTGGCACAGAGATATAGTAGGGAGATGTCACAGCGCTGCCCCGCCGATGATCCCCCCGCTCACCCTGGAGTTCGGTACAGGACCTAGTCCAAGCCGATTGATCGGGAGTGGGTTAGCTCCCGACCGCCCGTCTAGAAGAGTCCGAGGCCAAAACAAGCGTATTGAAGCCTACAAGGAATGTTCCCCAATATACGTACACAACGTATCCCTCAGTGCAAAGCCGAACGTCGCACAAGGTGAGTGTTGGGAAACAAACAGACCTCTCAACCGCCAGGACACACATTCCCTCCGACACGGGTCGCCATGCACGGCAAACACATGGGTGGGTGTTCAGCATACAGAGGGGGCCAGTGAAATAGAAGAGGAAGAAGAGAGAAACAGGATGTTACAAAAGACTAAGAATGGACAATGGGGAAGAAGAAAAATGATTGGCGAAAGAAAGGAGTACTTGAGAGCCCTCTCTGCATCCCCCCGTCAGGACGTGGACCAACCCACCTCGACGGGTCGATGTTCGAAGAATATGATGTTGCACGTTCAGGATGGATAATTATTTGGCGACAAGGATTATTACTGAGTCCTGATACTTATGCACCATAAGACGCTAATAAAATATCCTGCCTTCTTTTTAAGAAAGGCCCTCGATTCGGCTGGTGCGATGCGCACCTGTTGAGAAGCGGATACCAGCGTGGTTTATATTATTGACGGGTCGGAGAGTGGAGAGAGCAGCCGAACCATACACTTTACTACCGTAATCCAAAACTGAGCATCCGCTCAGTTTTGGATTACGGTAGTAGAGAGATCTATATAACCGCAATAGCGTAGTGCTGTCGGCTCCCCATGTACCATTCAGTATTAGGAGAAGATTAAGGGGGGAGACACATCTGGTTTGTAGTCCAAGGATATGTGCACGCCACGTGAGGGACTTGTCAAATGTGAGCCCCAGGAACCTGGCAGATTCAGCGAATGGAGCTGATTTTCTCCCAAGTAAAGGACTTGATTGCTATGCTAATGGTATATCCTGCAGAAATGCACAGCGATACATTTAGTAGCGAGGAAAGTTTAAGCCTGTTGACGTGCTCTTTCATGGAGCTTGTTGAGCACTATTTGGAGTTGTCTCTGGATCACACTGATGCTGTTGGATGAACAGAAGATGGGAAAATCCACAAACAACGATGCCTTTACAGGTTCTCGCACAGTCGACGCTATACCGTTGATGGCGATGGCATACAGAGTGACACTCCGGGGGATTCCATTTTCAAGAGGGTGGCCACGAGAAAGCCTATCACCCACATGAACACGGAAGAATCTGTTCGAAAGGAAGGTTTGGAGGCATTGAGGAAGTTTCCCCCAAAATCCCCGAAAGTTCAGGGTTTACGGAATTCCGTGCCTCCAAGTAGTGTTGTACGCATTTTCTATATCGAAAAATATGGCCACAAGATGTCTCAAGACGAACGATGCAGACAACTGTTGTCAACGCAACGAGTTGGTCGAAGGTTGACCGGATTCTTTTCAACCAGCTTTGGATTGGCGTCAACAGATTTTTACGTCAAGTAGTCAATTTTTGCGTCAATAGATACTTCAAGGTCCAAACCAAACGCTGATTCATCATGCGTTCCAGCACTTTGCATACACAGCTTGTGAGAGAAGTAGATCGATAACTTGATCGCAGTGATAGGTTCCTTTTTTGGGAACTGGGTCGATGATGAATTCTCGCCAAAAGGTGGAGATGGTGTGCTCTTCCCAGATACGATTATAGAGCCGGAGAAGAAATTGAATGGCATTTCGGGATGTTGCAGCATTATTTTTTGGATTTCGTCTGGAGCTGGTGTGGTTCTTTTCGCAAGCATCAGAGCAGAACGCATTTCATACATGGAGAAAGGTGAATTATAATCCTCATGTGCTCTGCTCGCAAAATCCAAAGCAAGGTTTTCCATTCTTTCTTTAAGCAAAAGGAAGTTTGGAACTTAGTTTGCCGAACTCGACATATTTTCATAGTGAGGGGCAAGTTCCTCTGCAATGGCTCGAGCTGCGACCACCTGACGATTTTTAAGACACTGACACTGGCTTTGGGGAAGGATATCCTTTAATTTGACGTACCGTCCTCCGTACCAGACGTTGTGGCGTATGGTAATTCAGAGAGGAGACGAATGCTCTGCATGATGCATTTTTACTTTCTAAAATGGTTCCCGCCTTCTCTCCGCACCTCTTCTAGTCAATTAGGTAATCCGCGGTTGGATAGTGTTTTAGACGCACCAACCCTTTCTAACGAGTACCGACAGCCCTTTAACAATCCAAGTTCCACCATGGGACGAGGGGGTGTCACGATTTACCTGTCGGCTAGGGAATTCCAATGTCCGCAGCTTGTAGCACAGCACTGTTAAAATGTGCTGCCATTTCCTCCACTCACGATCTCGCCCTCCGATAGATTGCCGTTCACTTAGAATGCCAGCCAGTCAGCAAGTCGGACACAACATTGTGGAGGGTGCGCCAACCTACGAGCAAGTCCATCAATGTGGACGATCGTGGGCTAATTGTCGCTTCCTTACAGGTCGTCTACGATGGACCATTGGAGGATGGTTGCAACAGAAGGGCTGCAAAGGTGCTAGATCGACACACGTACTCGAGTTTGTGGCGACGGCAAAATGAGTTGGAAGTCAAAATAAACAAGTCCGCGGAGTCTATTACCGATTCTAATACGGTGCTTCTCGGGGTGCGGGAAGAGCCCTAGAGAGGACTGTCGGCATTTACATCTCCAACTATCACGAACGGAGAGGGCAGTTGGTTTATCAAGTCCAAAAGTTCGGCAGCTGATACACTCAGTCCTGCAGGGATGTAAATGTTGCATACAGTAAGTGTGACGGATGAGATGCACCTGCGCGCGCACGCACACACACACACACACACACTGCTTAAAAGTAGCCTGAAGTACCTCTGTAGACAGCAGCGAATCGTGTACCTGTGAAGCAAGTCCGCTATGACCACGGAGACCATCAAACACATCGAACCTATAAGGCGAAAAACAATGAAGAGACAAGGGAGGGGATGGGATGAGGTGAGTCTCTTGGAGTCAGATTATCAGAGGATTGTAACGGGACAACAACAGTTTAAGATCGTCCCGTCGCGAGGAGAAACCATTAGTGTTCCATGACATGTGGTCCATGGTGGAATGAATTGTTTTCTTCCTCCAACGTTGGGAAATGAGTGCGCGAGCTTCCCCCCCCCCCAGCGTGAGTTTCCTCCGAAGCCGAGACCTCCTGGACACTGCCAGGGGGCTAGATGCTCACTCACTGCGTGTTTCTGATGTAACTAGTCGAGGCCTTGATAAAGAACTTTTTGTTACCCATTCTGAGACAGTTGTCCGACCGAAATCAACTCTATTGAAGGTTTGTTTAAAGTTTTGCTCGACTGCTGGCTGAGCTTTTCTGTCAATCTTTTTGTATTCTGTTCGTATGATCACTCTCTCACCCTGGAGTGGTGACGCATCCACAGGGAGGTCCACTGGAGACACCTGACATGAAAAGCTCACCACTTGGGGTGTAGCTTGTTCTATTTGGTAGCTCGCTGCTACCCCCGGAGTCTTAGATATCACTGCACCGGAGAAGGATCGAGAAAGATCATCAGTTTTCTCGCAAACGCGGAACCGATGTTTGGCCTCAGGAAAAGACTTTCTCAGCGGCTCTAATCTTCTGGATATCTCGTTCTCTCTGAAAGGTAGGTCATTTTATTAACGTTGGTCGGGTGTCAGCTTCCCAATTAACACAATGCGGTTAAGTGGCACAGTGTTCATGTTCGTGCATCGTTTTCCCCACTTCCCGCACACCGGATTTTCTGCCATGTACCGCTGTTATTTGTGGCCGAACCTCTGACACTTGAAACATCGCAAAGGTATGTAAAGGTATTGCCGTACGTAAAGGTTATAAAAGCCGCACGAGATCCTTCGAGGGACAGTTGGAAGACAAAGTCAGATTAAGAGTGAAAGTGGGGAATTCTCGCTGATGTTCCCTCCTCTTGATCCTGTAGTCGTCGGTCACACCCTGGCTCTTAAGAAAAGAGACTAGTTCTTCATCACTCTCTGCAGAAAAATCCTCGTGGTTGACCACTCCCTTACAAAGGTTAAGCGTTGGGTGAGTGGTCACTTCCACCTGGAGGTCGGCAAAATGCTTAGTTTTCATGATCTTTTCTTTCTGCTCATCCGATCATGCTTTAAAGAGTGGTACCATTCCTTTGTCACACCACAGCTTGTAGTTTGTCATAGGACTCAACAGCGCGCGCCAAACTGATAGCACTAACCATTTTAAATTATTTTCTTTCCTCAGCGCATGTCATGACGAATCTAGCCTTCTTTGGTCTATCTTCTTCGTTCGAAAAGAAAGTATTTAAATCAATAGTTCGTCCCGCACATCTCTTCCTTGCGGAAGAGGGCGGGGGAGAAGGTTTGGTATCCACGAGATGGATATCAGATTCACCCCGTGGTCCCCACCCACCACGGAGCCCAACAAGGGGACACTCCATCGGAGTGTCAGGGTTACCACGGGGATATAGTGGGGGGATGACACAGCGCTGTTCCACCGTGGATCTCCCGCTCACCCGGAAGTTCAATACAATACCTAGTCTAAGTCGACTGATCGGGAGTGGGTTAGCTCCCGACTGCCCGTCTAGATGCGTTCGAGGCCAAAGCAAGCGTGTTGAAGTCTACAAGGATTGTTCCCCAAAATAAGTAAACAACGTATCCCTAAGTGCAAAGCAGAACGTAGCACAAGGTGAGTAGTGGGGAAACAGACTCCTCAACCACCAGGACACGCATTCCCTCCGACACGGGTTGCCATGCACGGCAAACACATGGGTGGGCATTCTGCATACAGAGGAGGGCAGTGAAATAGAGGAAGAAGAAAAGAAAAGGATGTAAAAGAACGAGAATGAACAATGGGAAGAAAAATGACTGGTGAAAGAAAGGAATACTTGCGAGCCCTCCCTGCATCCCCCCCGTGAGAACGTGGACCGACCCACTTCGACCGGCACAGGTTCGAGAAAATGTGAAGTTAAAACGCAATCAATGCGAAGGCAAAAGTTCCGCGAAAATATTCAGAAGAGTGGAAAGGGAAAAGTATAAAAAATGGCTTTGCGCTTTTGACAACAAATAGTTAGTACCACTTACTCCGCCAGTTTTACTGAAATTTGAATCCTGCAAGAGCTCCAAAAACTGCACAAAAAATGACAGCAAGAAGGCAGGGATTAATGCACTAACTTGAGTGTCAACTATGAAACGTTTTGCGACAATATGACAGTCGTTTCTGAAAATGACCTGAAAGGCGAGATACACGCTGGAACAAGAATAATATGAAGCCATTTAACCTAACGAACCAATGGAAGAGGACTTGGATATTTAAGATATTGGACAATATCAGTCATTAGAAACAATATAATATATTTTCATTTTAAGAGCATATATTTGCATATTTTAGATTTTTTACTTATTTTTTTTAGTTCCTTCGTAAAATTCTTACATTGATTTGATTGATTGATTTTTTCGTGTTTC
Organism: Teleogryllus occipitalis; assembly: GCA_011170035.1. Taxonomy (NCBI): domain Eukaryota; kingdom Metazoa; phylum Arthropoda; class Insecta; order Orthoptera; family Gryllidae; genus Teleogryllus; species Teleogryllus occipitalis. The sequence goes on along the minus strand of BLKR01009000.1, from coordinate 190,476 downwards.
CGGGCGCGTCAACTACTTTGGTCATTAGTCCCATTAGTGTAGTGCATGTTTTTCTCTCGGGAGATGGCGCTGATCTTCCCCCGTTGGATGGCGAGATCCGGCGCCGACCTACCGTCGGCTAGTGGGGCTTCCCCCTAACCAGGACTCTCCCACCAGCGGGGCACCGCCCCAGTCGGGACAAGCTCTAACTTCCCGACCGGTCACCCGGAATATGTGGTAGTGTAGTGCATGTTAGTGTAAGTGTGTGTGTATTGGGAGAGGATAGGACAAGGAAGATGAAGGACAGATCGCGCGCGGTCCGTGGCCCGTTTGGTAGGGTACTGCTCCGGCATTCGCCTGGTGTTGATCGGAGAAACCACGAAAAACTACCGATCAGAGCAGCTGGCCGCTAGAATTCTCCTCCAGACAGCAGCTGAATTCGACCTAGCTGAACAGCTAGTGTCGAAAATCCTGCCGCCGTCAGGACTCGAACCTAGGACCTCCCGGTTAGAGGCGCTGCAGAGACATCAGTTGATGCACTGAGCTACCGCTACCGGTTAAAATTCTTACGTTGAGATGGGTTTCGAGTTTGCTTCATCTCTGTGCGAATAGAGCGGTACACTTCATCAGGAAGTCTATATTCCGGCGTGACCGCCCGTCCGTGATAAAGAAGCAACGCCGCGTCCTGGCCTGCCGCATACCCTGCCCCCTGCTTGTGTTGAGTGAACTGTTTGTGGTCGGTTTCACAACCTCTTGTGAAGGGCAAGGCCACGTCAGCAGGAGCCCCGGAGGTTGGACAGATGAATATAGTTCTCATGGGCTCTGAAATTACGATACCATTTATGGCCAGTTCGAAATCTGCTTTAACTAGGTCCGGTTGTCTGCTTGGCGTTCAGTTTCTTTGCCGGCACCGGTGACTTGTGTTGTGTATGAATTAACTTAAGACAACATGCTAAAAGACAAGAGCTCGTGTGCTTCCCTTTAGCGAAGTTGGATTGCAGGCGAGAAACCTTGAACTTTAGAAGGGAAAAATATATTTTGCAAAGTTTGTTCAAAGCAGGTGAACTGTACCAAAAAAATTCAAGTACATCACCATTGCAAACTGCATCTCATTAACAAGTGCAGAAGAAAATAAGAAACGAAGAAAGAATTTTACAGCGAGAAGCACATGGTGTTGAAAATTACACGGCTAAAGAAATTGCAGCTTTTAAGTATTGCCCCCTACAGTCATGAGAAATTGAAAGAACATTTTCTGTGTATAAGAACATTCTTGTGGATAACAGAAAATGATTCACCCCCGAAAACTCGGAAAAATATATTATAATCTCTTGCAATAGAAATTAAATCCAGTGTTTATCATTCAACGGGCAAATCAAACTATTTTGTAAGGACTAAAACACACACTTTAGTCTGTGCATATTTTTATTTTTAAGTGCATGTTTCCAACTTTTTAAAGCATATTTGCATGCATATTTTCAGGATTTATAGTGCATATGAATCCACACCCTAGTAATCACATACATCACATGTCACATATCATGAGTTGTAAAGTAAATCAAACTGACAAATGACATATTCCTTTATATTCGGAAGTTAGGTGACCCATCTAGATGGCTCCACAGTATTATCATCATGATGGGTTTTCTTGGGAGTATATCATCAGGGCAGTTTCCCATGGCTTTCCTTGATTGTTAATGTTGTTATTATTAGTTATTATTATTATTATTTAGAATGAAGTGATAGGGCGATGAGTGAAAGGATTCACACAATGAAGAGATGAGGGGAGGTGGGAGGTGAGAGGTGATCGTGGTCTTTTTTAACCATCCCAGCATTCGACTTACGACCGAGGGAAACGATGAAAATCCCTGTCACGATGGCCGGCCCAGGGATCGAAACCGGGCCTCCCGACCACGAGGTCGGCGCGCTACGCACTGAGCAACTTCGCTCGGTATATTCATATAACAACAAATCAACGAACCCAATAACGGATACCCCCTAAATTCTAAGAAATATTCAATTCCAAACAAATAATTTATCTTTAATACATTTAAATAATTTATCTTTATCCACTGCTTTATTTAAAAAGTCTGCATTCATATTTCCTGTAAAAACATAGTTTAAATTAATATTACACCTTCCTTTAGTTTCTTTCACAATTTTTTTATATAAATATTTTGTCTTTGCTTTCACGTTTCTATTATTGAGCATTGATACATCATTTGACTATCAGAATACATTTTCTATTTTTAAATCATTTTGAATTTTTTTTTTAAAATTCAATAGTTGAAACAATTTCTTTCACTCCCTGACATATTGCTTCTGATTTAATACATTGCAATTGCGAAGAGTTGCTGGGTCCGCTAGTCTTTAATAAAAGAAACTTTGCAGATGCAACTAAACCACCGATTACTAGCAAGTTTACAATTTAATAACTTAAAATGAAGGTTTGAAGCCCGCATTGGATGAGGATAAAACAAAAACAAGGTGGAGGTTCACCTGGAAGGAGGAAACCATGTGAGAATTGACAGTGGCCGATACGAAGGCGAGTTAAAATCATTTCCTCGCACATTGCAACATGGAATGAGGAACACCAGGGCATTACAAACTCCTTAATAGCCCTCAACTTAAAAGTGGTGTTGTGCCACTCATGCACTCATTATGGAGCGTTTCAGATAAGTCTTTAAATGTGCGTGAGGGACAAATGGAAAGTCACGGTCCGACTTCCCAGTCGTTTGATTTTGCAGTTCGGTCAGCTCACTTCCCTTAAATCCCACATGTCCCGGCACTCAACAAAAAACAAGATTAAAGTGGCGAGACAATAGACAGTGGATCATGTGAATTACTGTTGTCGCGAAGTGGTCAGAGGGGCAACGGGTTAAAAATGACTGAAGTGCACTCAGCGAAGCACTACATACATACCAGTAATCGGCTAGAAGAATCTGATTTTACGAATTTCAGGGCCTGATTATTATTGTTATTGTTATTATTATTATTATTATTATTATTGTTATTATTATTATTATTATTATTATTATTATTATTATTATTATTATTATTATTATTATTATTATGACAGGCAGACGGACGAACGGACGGACAGGTAGACGGACGAACGGATGGACGGACGGACGGACAGGCGGACGGACGGACGGACGGACAGACTGACGGACTGACTGACGGACGGACAGACTGACGGACGGACTGACGGACGGACTGACGGACGGACGGACGGACGAACTGACGGACAGAGAGACTGACGGACGGACATAGAGACTGACGGACGGACATAGAGACTGACGGACGGACGGACGGACGGACAGACAGACAGACAGACAGACAGACTGACGGACGGACAGATATCTTCGTCAACATAATATTTTTTTTGAAGTTAGCCGGCTTTCAACAGCTTTGCCGTCATCGTCAGTCTCGCTGCTTTCGGCAAAAGTCGGTAGACTGTTGCCTCTGCACATGGAGTCTGACCACACCACGTGTTAAAGAAAGCAATTTATTATATATATAAGAACATGATTTATCTACGTTTTCGTTGCCAGAGCTCGGAGATGAGTTTTGAGCATGAGTTTTTGTGCCGAAAATTCGCAGTTTTCCGGCACACAATTACAACCTTCTCTTCTTATGCAGTAAGTGCGAGAAAAAACCTGATCGAGATGGGGGTCATTGACCCCGCAGCTGAAGTACAATATTTGTTACAGGTTTATTTAGTCTTAAAATTATAGTGTCCAATTCTAATTAATTCATTAGATATTACTTTCCTTGTCAGTACTTGGTGTAGCCTCTTGATTCTATAAAAACAGTTGTGCAGCATAAAAGATTTTACTTGGCACTTAAACTTGTGTATTGATTTTAATTGTTGAATGTCATCTGGCAGTGTTGTAGAATAATGTACACGATGTGTACATTATGTATGTGAATTTTTTTGTAGCGAGATGATACTGATGAATATGACTGCTACACAGAGTGTTATATCGACAGATATTTCTTTCCTTGAAGAGTCAAAGAATAAACTAATACTAAATTTGACTTGGATACTCCTTCTTTAGATAATTTCCAGATGGCAAGATCAGAAATAAATGGACTCAATAAAATCTTAGTAGAAAACATTTCTATGGTTTGATACCAAGGCACAACATAGAATCAGTTGTGATATTTATTATAATTACTTGTTGCTGTTGCACATGCTACTGAGAATGTGGTTTCTGGGACAAATGGAGTCCATTGGAATGTTGGACTTTATGAACAGAGAGAAACTTGCCCAGATGGTAGTTTCTAAGAATGGTAATCTTTATGGTGTATCATTTTTCAAAAGGGGGAAGGTGTAATAACCATGGTTTTTGTACAAGTGTGTTAAAAGCATAATTTTATCTAATTATTAAATTAAATTGTATCAGATGGAATCTGTATATTGCATAATAATTATACTGACTGTAATTGTAGGTTTTATAAAATAACATAATCAATGTCTTAACCAGTCACTGTAGCATGCAAGGAGTGTTTTTCAATATATGAACACTAAGGCATATGGGTAGAATTCCTTCAACAGACAGCCACTTCTGAGGTGCCCCCATTAGTGCATCCTTAAGGCAATGATGCACTTTCAGCAAGGGCACAAGAACAAAGGGGACCAAGAAGAGAAGATTCTGTATCCATGCTCCAAGAGAGGGAGTCGTGTGCTGCCCCACAAAGATGTTTCAAGACTCGTACTCTGTTTGAGGTAAGTACCCACACGAGCCCTGCCCCAGAGGGACTCTGTTGAGTTTACATTCTCTTGGATGGCTGTTTTCATATTGCCATTCTTATATTCTGTAAGAAAGAGACTTTTCACTTGTGCTAATTTCCCACTCTGCAGTCTCCTGAGGAAATCCGAGAATCCTAATACAAATGAATTTGTACTGTAAATGCGATTGTGGTTGAAAGACCAAGCCAGCTTATCTCTGCACGTGTGAATGGGGCTTAGGCCAACATCACATCAAATATTGCATTACCCTATAATCCAATTTAGACTAACAAGTGATGAAAAACCAAGCAGGTATGTGATGACACATTTTCAAAATATGAATGACAATCAGAAAAGCGAGTACACTCAGCAGTGCAATCATGTAAAGATAGATTCAGATAAAAATTAATATTTAGCACCATTCCTATATTTCACAAAAATAATATAATTATAACAAATATCGATAATTCTCAATTCAGTAAGGAATAAAAAATGAAGAATTGCCAAATCTTATTAAGGAGGGCATGGTTCTCTACTCTAGACATGCAAAACCTCATTTATTCTTACTCCTATAAAATGTGCAGAAACTTAATTTCTAAGTTGTCCTCAAGCAATCGTGTGCATTATGTATCCAGGACTTACGCAAAGAAGGAAACATAGTAAGATAAATATTACATGGTTACAATTATGCATAAACTTAAACTTTAATTACCCTTTAATTTGAAACTTTTAGAATAACTACCAAAGAATTTTTTCCCACAGATTGAAAGAAGCACATATTAATATTAGTTAGGATAAAAAATTAATATTATACCTGCTTTCTGATATTCATCAGCTGCTGATTCATGGTCAGGTCTCCATTTAAGAAAAGTTGTTTTTAGACTGAAAATTATAATATAATAGGGAGCATTAAAACATTATGAAACATAGGTAACTTCAACACCTAAGATAACATGTATATTAAAGTTAAAATGCAGATCTTAAAACTCTCTGGATTGCACAACACAATCTTCACAGATTTATAAAGTTGAACACCTCACCATTTACTCATTAAACTACATTACTTACTACTAACACTGGTTTTACAGTTTCCTATCTGAACATTGAGCAAATCTGTCAGTAAAAATTATTAATATACAGTTTGCATCATAATTCAAAACAGGAAATCATAATAGGAAAGTATAGAAAACAAAATTCGAAACTAATCAACCAACGATACACTGACACTGTCACAATGCTATTACTTGCATTACACTATAATCATTCTCCAACTTAGTCACATTACATTAAAATTATGATATAGTAGTACATCAAAATTTCAATTTGTTGTTCAATGAAAGCTGTTAAAATAAAACATCCAACATTCAAATGCACTGAACAAATTATGCCACTAAGTACTGTATAACCAATATATAATGTAATTACAATTTATTTACTAACACTTTCAACAAATTATCACATCAGATCAAATATCATTTACCTTTTTTCAGCAGCTTTTACGTGATCAAGAGCTTCTTCAATTTTTCTGCTTGACATTGCACCAAAGGGCAAAAACCTATCAATTGAAACAGTGGATCTCGATTTCAGCTGTACCTGACAGATTGTCCTCCACAAACAACAGTGAAACGACCGAAAGCGTTAGTACTGCCCTCACAGGCAGGGAAAACGAACTATACTGCGGTTTTTACAGGCCCGTCACCACGGTGGCATTATGGCACGGTTTTTCGAGTCTTTCTTTGTGGTGCCGCTAGGTGTCGCATGCTCGCAAACGTATCAAGCAGTGCTGCAGGTGAAGCGACTCTAGTGACACGACCGAGAAAGACGCGAAAATCCGTGCCATAATGCCACCGTGGTGACGGGCCTTGAGAAGCAGCTCTGTAAAAACCGCAGTACACGCAATTTACTCTTTTCTCATAACCTGCGTTAGGCCCGCAACAGACTACACCGAGGAATGCGTTGCGAAAAATGCGCGACGTGAAATGTGGAAAATCGAAACAATGGACACTTGTCAATCCCCACACACTTGAGTTTTCTCGTTCGCCTCTGCGTAGGCGAAAGCATGGTGAAAGATATATATTTCTTACACCGTGGGCGAAAGAGTTCCTCGCTCGAGTCAGTCAGCGAGCGAGTTTTCTCGGACACATTTCTACTCCTTCACTTTTTATATGACATTTAGGTATTCGCTGCGGCAGGAAAACACTTAACAGTGCGTAGAACTGAATGTTATAATATTTAGCAGTAAAAGATGTGATAATTAACCAGTGTGAATCCCGTTCATAATGAGCAATATAAAAATAAAAATTTGGAGCAAGAAATTTGAAGGGGGTATTTTGAAAGAATTGAATTAATTCATTATTTTTTAAACTCGAATTTATTACCTATGAATGAATTTATTAATTGTGAATTTTATTATGAATTATTTAATAATTCGCAATACATTCATAATTCAACCAACAAAATTATATACTATAGTAAAACAGAGGGGATAAAGATTACGGAGCTCAAGAAAATATGCAGATATTGTACTTCTTCCCTAGGCGTCACATAAGTTCCTGCTGTTATTTACATTAAAATAATGACTTGCAATGCTGTAATGTATTTCTCTTCAGGCAATTCTAACTCATTAAACATACGGTTTACGATTATAAAACAAAACTAGAATTTCAAGGGTTAAAATTACGTAAGAGCATTTAATAAAATAAGAAATGGGACTCGCAGCTGTTCTCACAGCTAACTGCTATCATCACTCTTGGCTTGTGGCACATAAAAGCATATAGAGACATCGAATAACTTAATTCTAGTGTGTGGACGCAGCCTCACCGGCCTCCTTCCTCATTTCTCGTTGCACATTTCTCGCAATGCATCTCTCGGTGTAGTCTGTTGCCGGCCATAGGCCCACAGACTGTCGAACCCCACACATTTAAGGTGGTTAGAGCGAGATACGTGTTATGTTTAACATGCCTTTTTTATTGTACTAATCGAAAGATGAGAGGTTCGTCTATGTTCTGATAAAATTTAAAACTGTTTCACCGTCTAGTTTTTGAGAAATGAGACCGTAAAGTTTGTCGTTTTAACATAGGCTCTTACGGCGACCCGACTGAGCCGACCAGAAATTTTAAAATTGTGGGAAAACTAGCTGTTGAAAATGTTTTAAAAAACTCTTCCTTAGGTAGCTAGCATCTCGAAGAATCAACATGCGCACTTTGAAGGACATCTACTGTCTCAAATAGGAGAAATACGCAAAATTGTAAGCCTAAATCACTCCAAAGAGAGACATTCGCGCGCTTTCTACAGGGACGGGCCGGTAACGCCCAACTCGGCAACACTGTGCGCGTAGCGCGCTTCATTCAAATCGAGTGACAAGTCTCCGGCAAGAGTTCTTACATTCCTCTAGGTCTTCTGGGCCCAATTAAAAGATCCTCACTCCTGGAAAACATATATAAAACATATATAATCAAATATTTAAATTTGATGGATAAAAGCATTTGTGCGTTCTTAATGAAAAACTCAAGTCGGTTAATATTCCAAATGATCACGTCTTTTCTTTTATATTATATGAGCTATATAAACAATCTTGTATGCTATGAAAAAGTATGAATGATAGACAGGCCCGCGCACAGGATTAAGTCCTCAGTGGAATAATGTATATTTTATATTTATATTATTTGTATTTATACAGTCTGCAATAAATAAATAAATCTCTTTGATCAAGTACACCTGGAGGTGTAAGCTTCCTGTTCTACAGGAAAGGGCCTGCAGTTTAGGATGATGATTCACTGTGATTCAACTTTATGAGCAAATGGGTAATTTTGAGAGTTTATAGAAATATGTATACTTTTATTATAGCATTATTTCAGTTTGTGCTCTATAACAGCTTTTTTCATTTTAGCTCTTGAATAATGATTAATTATTTGAAAATAATTAATATTCTCTTTTGCATTATATGAGATTCACAGTGGATACTGGACTCGAAGCAACAAACTTTTGCATATGTCAGCACCTCAATCAGTAGAACTATTGGGGTGAGAATTCAATTCACAAAGGTATTAGAAATTGCTCATGTTAATTTCAACCATGCAAGGTGTAAATGTAGAGCTGGATTTCCCTACTAGCAAAATATGAAAGCTTGGGACTCCTTTCCCTGAGCCTGCATTTTTGAAAATAAATATTCTTAAAAACTTCAAGAAATGTTTTTATCTGAATAATAACCAATCAAATATTTTATTGAACCATAATATTTGAATTTAAAAATAAATTGAATGAAACAATAAGAAACGAAACATGCATTTATAAATGAGAATTTGACAATGGAATTTTTAAGCTATTTGTTAATTAACATTTGTGTTTGTACATGGATTTATCTTATCATAATTAGTGATATTTAGTTAAAGTTTTTTCTCGGGAATGCCCAACACAGTATTATGCTTCAAGACCCACTGTATATAAAACCAACCAAGGGTAAATTGATTGAAATAGTAAGATGAATTATAAATTCAATCGTAGGTAGTATTAGGATTTTAACAGAAATCCCTTTTCCTCTGTAGCACTATTTTCTCAAACCAATTGCACTCCCAGTGAGCTCAGACATTGTTTACCGTGTGTCGACTAGGCACCAAACAGTACATAAATAGTCAAAGAGTATATCTGGAAATAGTATTCAAAGTGAATGAAAACAAGGACAATTTGAAGCAGCATGAGCCCTGCGCAGGTATACCAATATCACAGACATTACGGCGTTGCCTAATTTACCAAAGACATTTCGCGACATTCAAGATGAGGAGACTTCGGCAATTATTAGTGATCTCTGTAAAAAATATGTAGATATATGTCTATAATGTTACTTTTTATAATTTTGATCTTGCTAATGGTGAAATAGTGCTTTTTTATATTCGATCTTATGCCTCAATTTTTCATTCTTTGGCTACGCGATCTGTTGGTACTAGTTAAGAAACTAGTCAACGATAGGTCTTTATATAATATTAAAATATTTTTATTTTCTATCTATATAACACAATTAATTCGTATAATTAAATAAAACTCTTAATAGGAATCCCTGGTTTGTTTATACATGTTTCACAATACCCACATGTCTCACAAATAATTATTGTTGGATGTAAAATGGACTCTCTATCTACTAGGGATTATCTCGCTCTAACCACCTTAAAGTTTTTTCTCGTTCGCCTTTGTGGAGGCGAAAGAGTTCTTCGCTCGAGTCGGTTACACCGGGAGCGGTAGCTCAGTGCATCAACTGATGTCACTGCAGCGCCTCTGACCGGGAGGTCCTAGGTTCGAGCCTGACGGCGGCAGGATTATCGACACTGGCTTTTCAGCTATGTGGAATTCAGTCGCTGTCAGGAGGCCGGCGTCTCTGATCGGTAGTTTTCCGTGGTTTCTCCGATCACCACCAGGCAAATGCCGGAGCAGTACCCTACCAAACGGGTCACGGACCGTGTGCGATCTTTCCTTCTCCTTCCTTGTCCTATCCTCTCCCTTTACACACACATACTAACATGCACTACACTACTACAAATTCCGGTAGATCGGTCGGGAGCTTAGAGCTTGTCCCGGCTGGGGCGGTGCCCCGCTGGTGGGAGAGTCCTGGTTAGGGGGAAACCCCACTAGCCGGCGGTAGGTCGGTGCCGGATCTCGCTATCCTGCGGGGGAAGATCACTGCCATCTCCCGAGGGGAAAAATTATACGTGCACTACATGCACTACACTTACGGGACTAATGACCCAAGCAGTTGATGCGCCCGGAAACACGAAAAAATGAATCAATCAATCGAGTCCGTCAGCGAGCGAGTTTTCTCGGACACTCACGATATATACACACAACAACAAGGCATCTGAGGGTATTATCTTCAAGATAGAAATGTGGCACGCCGTTTTGCGTCTTTCTCGGCCGCTAGAGTCGCTTGATCTGAAACACTGCTTGATACGGTCGCGGTATGCGACAATCTTGCTGCAGGACGAAAAAAGACATAAAAAGGCGTGTCATTTTCCATCTTGATAATACCCTCAGATGCCACGTTAAAAAATCATGTATAGGTGTGTTCATTCCCAGTTGAAATATGAAGCTTGTGTGAGGCTATCTCGCATATAGCGCTGCGATCGGTCTGGGCATAATGCCCATATTTATGAACCGCTGCTAAGCAATCGCCTGGCAGCCTGCTATATACCTGGGAACCCGTTTCTGCCCGGCTGGAGGGCAGCTAGCAGTATTATCCGCGCACGTTTTCTTGGCCCTCGCTTCATTCATTGCGCGAGAAGTGGGAAGTTTGGTTATTGCGACAAGGAATTTTATATCGAATTTGTAGTTCGTTTTTTATGCAAAATAGTTTCTATTACATGGGAGCAAACATTTCTGGTTATCAGATTTTGTTGACAATGCATCCTGTTCTGACACATAACCTGTCACACAGTTTCCATTTTCATTTTTCTTTGTCTGGTTTTGACTATTCACTTCTTAATATAATTTAATATTTTCATTTTGCGCAAATGCGCCATTTTTTATTTAGATTTATTTAATAGTGTATATTGCAACAAAACTCTTATTATCAGTTTGCACTTTTCCCCCAACTATCACTTTATATTATATATCTCTACAATATTTCAAAATTATTCCTGCTGTGTCATCACACGTATATTTACTAATTCTACTACCAAGTACTCTATCAAAAACAAGTTCTGCATTACATTTACATAAAGTTTCATTTATTAAAACTTGGACTTTTTTGGAATATTCTTCTTTATTTCTTATTTTACACTATATTTCTTGTTATATGGAAGAGGATGGATTAATTTACAAAAATTATAGATTTTTAATTTACAAAGAATTACTTTGATTACAAATAAACAAAGAACAAGAATATGATTTGTACAGTTGTCTAACATTGTAATCGCATGGGCAATTCTGTATTTAGAGCAAAATAAACAAAATTTAGTCCCGATTTTATAATAAAATATGAGACATTCAAAATAAATCTCACTGACTTGCTAATAACACTGCAAAATACGGAGAAAATAAAAAGAACTGATTAATGTAACATCCCATACCATATTTTTGTCATTTAAGTAGATTGAAGCAAGCTTCAGGATTATGGTTAGAAAATGCAAGTGTGTTCATATTCATATACTTCCTGAATGATTTCTGTAATGCCGGAATTAGCCTATGCCAAACTGTAAATAAAGCTCTAACAAAACCAATGAACTGCAGAACCCGCTTATAAGTACATAAATTACTACGACTGAGGCTTACAGGATGCTTGTGAGGTAGTTCACTGAAAGTCAAGTTTAACGACGTTATTTATTCATAAGAACATGGCCATGCATTCACAACAAATCACAATTCAAATCACAGCGGTCAAAAACAGAGAATTTACCGCTTCAAATTTGCACAGAATAATTTAAAATTAATCTCACACCGTTTACGTAACCGCTTAAAAAACGTTTTCACGATATACTGCACTGTAACACCTGATCGCTTTCTGTGGCGCGTGGCACATAGCGTCTTCTTAAAGATTATTTGCACAATATGGATTGGTCAGACTCAAGGATGTTTTATATTAACGCGAGGGCCGAAGGCCCGAGTCTCGTCTTCAACTTCACAATTTCTCAACTTGGAAGCGTCACAATTCCGCGCGCGTAAACGAAATGGATCTTTCTAAAACTAGTGTTTAAATGTTCCGCGTAAATGATGAATCGTTATCTATCGTTCACGACACAAGAATCAGAAGTGAACGATACATACTATGTGACCGTGACAGCGAAAGCTGGGGTGCTCCGTAAAACCCGCGATTAACCAACTTGTGTAATCAAAGAATATAAATGAACGTTTTGCACTAAATTCGTGAAAAGTTTGCAGAATTTGCATGCAAAAAGCTGAAAACGGAAGCTAATCCAAACAGATTAGCATGTGACATTTCTAAGAATGTGTACAATGGTAAACATGCAGTTGATATGAGTTTTCAATAGTATTAAAAAATAAATAAGGTAACTTGTAGAGGTTATAATATACATACCAGACCTGAAGATATAATTTTTTATAATTAAAAATATTATTTTTAAGATTAATAAATGTAAGGATTTTTTTTATTTATCTTATTATTTTTATTCTTGTTTAATTTTGTTCAACTTTCAGTTGGTATTTGGGGCAAAGACAGAGACTGCCATTGGAACACCATGCCCGTTCATCAAACATATGTGACAACTGTGATCCTCATACTGAACCGTATTGCTATGGTAAATGTTTATGTTGCTTATTGTGTACTATTTTTAAATTAATATGAATAGTTGATTTTTTCTAATTATAGGACATTACAAGCTTCATAAAGGATAATTTACCACCTAACATTCTTACGAATTTTTGAACTATTAAATTTTGAGAAGGTAATTATGAAGAAATGTTGTGGGAAGCAACTGTAATTCTTGAAGAAGATTCATTGAATCTATCCAAGGGGTGTCAGACAAGCTTATTGATGTTGGAAAATATATCTGAAAATAAACAAATGGTTGGTCTTCTTTGAAAATCATAAGACATGATTGTGAAATGTGAACTGATTGTGAAGTACTGAACTTCATTTACTTATACTATTATTGTAATTGTAATGTTGATGATAACCATTTCTCAGTTATTTTAAGTATCTTATGTTTGAAGACAATCAGTGGAATAAACAATCAATACCATTAAATTGCATTTCAAATAATTTAATTATTGAAATAACATGATTTATTATTATATACTTGTATTTTCACAACGAAAAAAATTTATTATTGTACTTATTGTTGTAATTAAGTATGTATGTAAATGTATTAAATAAAACAATAAATCAAGTTATTTCAATTATTAAAATGATATCAAATACAATTTAGAGGTATTGATTGTTAATTCCATTGATTGTCTTCAAACATAAGATACTGAAAATAACTGAACTTATTGATATAGAATCAACATAACTAGTGTACAATATGATTACCGTTGTTTTTACATCTACAAGTAGTGAAAGTGTTATTGATATCTACAAAATAGTGAAGTAATATTTTGTGCAGTGGTTCTAAAAAGTCCCTTCAAGGATTGAGACATTCATTTTTCTTTCCTGACATTAATTTCATGTTTTTGAAGCCATCTAAAAGAAGTGAAATGAAGTGGTTGTTAAGAATTCATAGAAGTTATTAGAGAGAGAATACAATTCAGGTAGCTGTCAACCATACAAACCATTTCATAAATAACGTGGAAACTCGTTCACAGTAAAATCTAGTACTCTACTCTAGGTTTGTGGGAAAATGCAAGGAAATTATAGGTGGAACAAATGTTAAAACTACAAAAACAATTTATTAGAACCATAGCACAAATTGGGCTATGAGTCTCGCATTAAAGATACTTTCAATATTTTAAAATTCTTGCATACCCATGTGTATACATCCCGAGAACCATGATGTTATCAATTGAAACACAACATGCCTCACTTCTATTTATTACCATAGCACTACAAATAGACAGTACAATCATAACTAATAATACCCTGTGAGAGAAAAATCTTACACAAGCAGAAATTACTACAAAAGTCTAAAAAATTCTCCGTCACCAGTTGACATGAAAAGTTACAAGAATGACTTAAGGCTTTTCTCAAAAGTAAATTCTTCATAAATTCATAGTCAAAGCAATTTTACAATAAATGATTTGCACATATCCAACAGCATTTTGAAATTGAGGTACATGCAAATTACTATTATTATTAATAATAATAATAATAAATCTGCAATAAATATGAAATTTTTATGTTACTTATGTGATATGTATATTAATATAATTAGGAAATTAAGAATGTATATAAACTGTGTAAGTATACTCTTTGTAAGCAGGTTATATGTGATACTGAGAATTGTAAGTCATAAATTTGTAATTATTTCACAAAATTAAATGTATAAATTGAATATTATTAATATTGAAATAAAGAATCGAGTTGAATTATAATGTACTACATTTTTGAAATTTGTTGGCCATTCTTGATAAACATTGAAATTTAAATATTTTATTTGACAATGAAAATTTTTCGTTTAGTACAGCTTTTAAGTACATTGTTTGATGTTGAAAATGTATTACAAGCTGCAGACAAGTTGGAATTAAGTAGTGGAGGGGCTGCTCTGCATATTACAAAAGGAAAAAGGTGTCTTGTGCTGAAGTTCATGGGTGGGTTTGTAATAGGTTATTAATTCTTGTGTTGTTTGCAAAGAGGTAATTTCTTAGCTGGATCCACATATAAATTACTCTCTTGGTGAAGAATTTCTTTATCAGAATCGGACCAGATCTTGATTTTGTCAATTTCATGGTATAACCCCCCAAGATGTGTAGTGTTTGTTCTAAACGTAGTTTGTGCATGTGACATAGAACACATGCATCATTTTAGTTCATATATTTTATTAATTGCTAAATATGTACATAAGCATCAGTAACAAGGCAAAATTCACTTCATAAGATAATCTGTGAACAAAATGCAAAACTTTATTTCTACTAGAAAATTTTAATCAGTACTGAAATTATTTGTCAATGAGGGCCAGTGATGCATATATTGTTACTATGAACAAACCTGTTGACTGCTAAGCAACATGAATGTCAAATTGTCAATAGTAAATCACTGTTAAAGTGAATTTCGTAAATAAAATCCCTATTGGGTTTTTTGTTATAACTTCAAATCCTGTTTTTAAATGGAAATCATTCTTTGGAACTTAAAATATATAGTTGTAAATATGCTTGGCTCTCGCTACAAATTTCACACAACACATTTCAAAAAAATTAACACCTCTGCCAGACTTTACAATACGTCTTCCAATACATTTACTGTAGCGTCTTCGCGATTTTGTGTGTCCAGTGACCAATATCCCTTTTTGCAACGATAACACCAGAAAATACTAATTCGCGAAACGTCATCATAAGTGCCCAAACCACGGCTGATTCAGCCATGCCCAAACCGATCGTGCGCACCGTACGGACAATCGACGAACTAGCCTCAAACTTGCTTAAGAAAATTTGCCCAAAAGGCGGTTAGTTGTCATACCTATCTTACTCCGTAGTGTAGTTGTTGCGGGATTTACCAAGGTCCTACATGCTCTCATGCGCAACATCTTCTGAGTGCTGCCCTCGTAAGATTGGCGACAAAATAATGCACATTATGGCAGGCATGACTCACGACCAATAGAGATGTCCAAAATACGTGACTTTTAGTAGTTCGGAGGGCAGTACCGTCGCCTCTGGGTTGCAAGCAGTAGACTGATTGAAGCCGCGAGCTTATGGATAAAACACGACATAAGTGTCGCTTTTCTTCTAAAAGTCTTTATTATTCTTTGTTGGAGATTTTCCTCTGCCTATAATGGTTCGAAAACGTTTTCGTTTTGTTTAGGTAGTGGATAAACTTTTTCGGAGTGAGATGTCCTTTTTTCTCTAAAATAAGATTATTTTTCACAATAACTAAGTTGTATCCAATAAGAGGGGGAAAAAGAGGCCAGGAGAGACAAAGTAAGCTTTTGCTAGATGCCCTAATGTTCTAAAAAATCAGGAATGTAAATTTATAGCACTCTCGGAACAAAGAAAATGAAAGTAAATTTCTGCTTTGAAGTAAGAAAAGTTAGATGATTATTTCAAGGCAATAGTAGGTTACACGTTCTGCCTATCTTCGTAATTTGCAATTCACACGTCTAAACTTTTCCTGTCATTTTCGGATGTTTCACGTGAAAACGTACGTAGATTTCCCAAATTTTTGCTTTAACATAAACAACCTACTATAGGACATAGCTCTCAATAAATAAGTTGTCATTTATTTGCATTGCCTGAACGTGTTGTACAAACACATCATCAAAATACGTATGAGCAATTAAAATTTTGTGGACCTTCAAGACTTTACTTGTGTAAAAGCTAAGCTATCTTCTTCCATAAGGACTATCAAGCCGTGTCCCAATTGTTTTGCAAGAAAAGACATCGAATGTTCAATATAACTTGCCAAGCAAAATATATTGAAAATAATTTTAATAAAAAATGTTAACATTAAAATTGTTGGGTATAACAATATTTTAAGCGCGTGACTTGAACATTGAAATTCTACCATCAAAATTTGAATTGAACATACGAAAGTGCAAACATTTTTTAAAAATAAAAAAGTAAAAGATTTATATTTTTAAATAACCATATATTTACTACAATTATACATTGAAAAATTAATAGTTAAATTATATCAAATTCTGGTTAACTTAGTGTTGAAGGTTACTTCACTGCATGAAAAATTATTAACATTTTTGGTACTGTGTTTATAAACATTTTGGACTTTTTTCAAACGATTATTAGAGTTTAATATAAGTAATAGTTCTGTCGATGATAAAAATTAATACAAATTTGTAAAATAAATATTTAAAAAGCCGACAGTTTATAAAATTATACGGAATGAGTCACTTTTACCCGAATAGCACAGGGGCTCGAAATTCGTTGGCAATTTTCATAACCGATGAAAGGGCACGTGGAACCAAATGTTTCATACATTTCATTTTATTATAAAGCAGAAACTTTGCATCATCGCTAAGGTCATGATAATATTTACCTCAAACCGTTTTCAAAAAGAATAGGTAGCGACTTGAAGTGAATTAATACAATAGTGCTTTTTTTAAATCCAATTTGTCGAACACTTTCCCGCCAAACGTTGTGACGTCATTCTGGACATCTGTATAGAGAAGAGTCCGTGAACACGTGACTTAGTAGTTGGTAGCGCCGTCGCTTCTGAGTGGCAAGCGGCAGGCTGCTAGAACCCGTGAACTTATGGATAAAACACAACATAAGTGTCGATTGTTTCAAAACGTGATCATTCTTGTTTGGAGGTTTTCCTCTGCCTCTCTTTAAACTTCTGCCTCTGTTTAAAACTTTTTTTGTTTAGGTACACTTTCTCTTAGTGAGATTTGCTTTTTTCTCTAAAATAAAGTTGTATTTTCACGAGAACAAAGATGTGTCTGATGGTGGACTGGCGCAAACTGGGAAGGAGAGACAGTAAGTTCTTTTAGATGCCCTACTATTCCCAAAATTCAGGAATGTAAAGTTATAGCACTCTCGGAACAAAGAGGTCAAAAGTAGATATCTGCTTTGAAGCCGGAAAAGTTACGTGGTTGTTTAAAATAAATAGTAGCCACTTTCATGTTCCACCCATCATCGCAATTCGCAATTGACACGTCTAAACTTTTCCTGTCATTCTCAGATGTTTCACGTAAAAACGTATATAGATTTCCCACATTTTTGCAATATTATAAACAGCCCACTGAATAACATAGTTTTCAATAAATTGTAAGTTGTATCGTCATTTACTTGCATTGCCTGAACGTGTTGTACAAACACAGCATCGTAATAGACATATGTATGAGCCCCGAAAATTTTGGGTATCTTCAAGACTTTATTTGTGTAAAAGCTAAGCCCAAATATTACGTAGGTGACCAAATCAACTGTTTTCTTCTGCCACACGAGCTATCAAGTCGTGTCCCAATTGTATTGCAGGAAATGGCATCAAATTCATTAAAACTTGCCAAATAAAAGATGTTGAGAATAGGTTTCATAAAAATGAATCATTAAAATTATTGGGAATAACAAGTAATACTTTAAGCGAGTGACTTGAATCAACCATTAAAATTTGAATACAGCACATAAAACTGCAAACTTTTTAAAAAATGATAAAAAAGTGCAGTATTTATTTATATTTTAAAATAACCGTATATTTATTACAATTAATACATTTAAAAGTTAATAGTTAAATTATATTAAATTCTGATTAACTTAGTGTTAAATGTTCCTCCACTCCCTAAAAAAACCACGAACTTTTTTGGTACTGTGTGGATGAAGTTACTGGATTTTTTCCGAACGATTCTCGAAGTTTAATGTGGGCTTTCTCTCGATGATAATACTTAATACAAATTTCAACAATAAATATTTAAAAAGCCGACAATTTATAAAATTTTACGGAAGGAGTCAATTCAACCCAAATGGCACAGGGGCTCGAAATTCGTTGGCACTTTTCATAACTGATGACACGGCACATGAAACCAAATGTTTCATACATTTCATTTTACTATAAAGCAGAACCTTAGCATCATCGCAAATAGCATGGCAAGTAATGCGAAGTAAATCTTCGAACCATATTAAAAAAGAAAAGGTAGTGACTTGACGTGTTAATAAAATGGCGCTTTTTAAATTCAATTTGTCGACGAAATTCACAGCCAGCACCTAAATAAACCGAAAGAAATCAAATATTGTAAATAACAAATGTGATAAGACACACACCTCGGCAACCGCATAATACAGCCAAAAATCTTACGTCGGTAAAGCTAGCACCCCCACTTTCGAAAAACTGAAAAATTTTTGCGCCATAATTTTGGGCTAATTTTGGGCTAATTTCAGCCCCCATTCAAAAATTTTGGGCTACCTCCCAATACCCCGAAATTAAAATTTCAAAATGAGGCTGGTAAAGCTAGCACCCCCACTTCTTCAAAATTCAAAACTTTTTGTACGGTTTTTGGTTGTGAACAAGTGAATTTTGGGCTCCTGAGAGCCACATTTCGAAATTCCAAAACTCACCCCTAAATAAGAAAACCAAAAACCAAAACACCCCAAATTCTCAAAACTCAAAAATTCTTGCGCCATAGTTTTGGGCTAATTTTGGGCTCTTCAGGGATACCAAAAACATTATTTTTTGTACCTCACTACCCCCCAAAATGAAGGTTTCAAAATAAGGGTTGGTAAAGCTAGCACCCCCACTTCCTCAAAATTCAAATTTTTTTGTACGGTCTGAATCAGTGAATTTTGGGCTCCCGTGCGCCACTTTTCGAAATTCCAAAACTCACCCCTAAATAAGAAAACCAAAAACCAAAACCACCCCAAATTCTCAAAACTCAAAAATTCTTGCACCATAGTTTTGGGCTAATTTTGGGCTCTTCAGGGATACCAAAAACATTATTTTTTGTACCTCACTACCCCCCAAAATGAAGGTTTCAAAATAAGGGTTGGTAAAGCTAGCACCCCCACTTCCTCAAAATTCAAAATTTTTTGTACGGTCTGAATCAGTGAATTTTGGGCTCCCGTGCGACACTTTTCGAAATTCCAAAACTTACTCTTAAATAAGAAAACCAAAAACCAAAACCACCTCAAATTCTCAAAACTCAAAAATTCTTGCGCCATAGTTTTGGGCTAATTTTGGGCTCTTCAGGGATACCAAAAACATTATTTTTTGTACCCCACTACACCCCGAAATGAAGGTTTCAAAATAAGGGTTGGTAAAGCTAGCACCCCCACTTCCTCAAAATTCAAATTTTTTTGTACGGTCTGAATCAGTGAATTTTGGGCTCCCGTGCGCCACTTTTTGAAATTCCGAAACTCACCCCTAAATAAGAAAACCAAAAATCAAAACCACCCCAAATTCTCAAAACTCAAAAATTCTTGCGCCATAATATTAGGGTAATTTTGGGCTCTTCAGTACCACCAAAAACATTATTTTTGATACCCTAAAACCTCCCAATTTAAGATTACAAAATAGGGGGAGGTTAAGTTACTTACTCAAAATTCAAACTTTTTTGCGTGATCTAAACAATTGAATTCTGTTTTTTCTATGGCCCGCTACTCAAATTTTTGAAACTCATCCCTAACTACGAGAGAGAGAAATGAGAACCACCCGAATATTTCGTAACTAAAAAAATCATGCGCCATAATTTGGAGTCTTTAATGACACCGAAATCAATTTTGTTCACCCACACTACGAGTACAAACACCCAAATTCAACTTGGCAAAAAAGGGGATTGAAAAGCTCCTTTTCCTCCTCCTTTTGAGCCACAATTCCATCCATTATAAGCAATTGCAAAATTTTAGTTAATGAAAGATTTAATATAGATAATTTATCACATATTTTTTCATAATTTATCACATATTTTCTTTAATATTTAAATTGTTATAAAACCTAAACTACAAGACATTCTCTTCCAGGAATCGAATAATCTCTAAATTACATACACGTAAGTTCCACAAACTCCAAAACGTGCATACGATATTACAAACTTTCGAGCACTTTTCCATTGTTCAGAAATAAACAAAAATAATGAACGTATACGAACAACACATTTTTTGACAATTGTCCACATAATTCTAAATCACACGCGTTTCTCAAATAATTTTGGGCTAGTACAGTATTGATTAAAAAAATTAAAATTAATAAAAATAATCCCACAGTTTACCAAATCTTTTTTTCTTATTTTGTAATAAAACCTAAATTACACGACGTTCTATTCCAGTAATCAAATATATTCTAAAACACAATTGAGTTCGAAAATGCTCAAAAATAATTTTGGGCTTCTCTCCTTTTCTTCCCCAAAACTCGATGATTCTCGTGCCTACGATATTTCGACCTTATGAGTTATTTCACATTACCTAGTAATAAACTGATAAATAATTAACGTATACGAACAAGACATTTTTTCACAATTGTCTGCATAATGGTTAATGAAACGAGATACTCAAATAAATTTGGGCTAGACTAATACGTATTAAAATAATTATAATTATTATTGAAAATTATAATAATTATTATTTATATTCAAATTATATTATATTTCATTAAATATATAAAAATTATATTTATATTATTATGTTAAAAATTATATACGTATTAAGAATATTTATTATTATATATTATAATTATTATATTATTAAAATTAATTATAATTAAAAAATATATTAAATATATTACACCACCGCCGCCGCAATAAACCTCAGTCGTTTCCTTCAGTGAATATCTTACGTGGTTTTGGAGTATTAAGTGAGATACAGAATTTACAAACTTTATTTTCATTGTAGTGTAAAATGACGAAAACGTAGTTGTACCCTTATAATTCTTAGACTATTTGGATAAAAGTGTATACTCATACTAAAGCGTCAATAGATCGGTCTATGAAATCCATGCCGTCTATCGACGGTATGGGTTTTATTGTCCGAACCCGATTGCGGCGAAAACAAATCGCGTAAATTTAATACTGTAAGTATACACATAGTTGTTTAAAGGGTTGTCACGACTTCATATTTATTTTAACTACTGATTACAGAAAATTATAATTATTTAACTATCAAACTAAATTATAAATGACTTTAATAGTTATTTTCGGTTGAAGACGATATCAATCCCATTTATGTTTCCAGTTAATTTGATAATACGGAAAAGTATATGGTTGCTACATTCTACTGTAGTACTCGCATAATTCTCCGATAGAGCTCACAAGGTAGAAGGGGGTGACAGACGGTCTGCGCTTCGCTTCCAGGGAGCCTAGACAAAATGTGCAACTGACCCTTACCGTTCACACCCCCGGAGCCTCTGCTGGGAGGACCCTGTTGGGTCACTAATATTTATGATCTGTTATTCGTCAATGTGTTCCCTAGTTGCAACATCTGTGGTCGAGGCGCGACCGTTTCGGCACTTCCTTTCTACTCGCCGGCTCTTTTATGACAGTACCTGGAATGAGGCCCAAGCTGTCCCGCGCTTTTTTTTTCGTTTTCCCCCCCGCCAGTAGCCCTGGCGGAGTGGTAGTTTATTACATTTCGGTATACATGCGCCGCAGCTCGATGGCTTTTGCGGCAGAGAAGAGGGCAGTGCTTACTTACTAACTTAATACTAACTTAACCTATGGATGAAGCCGGCGCTTTGGCCGGCAACCTAAGATAACATTCGTGCATTTATAGTCTTTTAATGTTTTTATTTGTGTAGTCTTGTTAATTTTTTTTTTATTATTGATTTCCATTCACTCACTCATTCATACTTGTCTGTATTTACACATATTTACAAGCCTAGCACACGCACATTCATACGATGTTATTTACACTATTTACACTAGCACTTTGCGCCACGGCGCCGACTGTGCTCAAAGCGTCCGTGGCGGTTAGGCACTGCACACCCTGGCGACGTTAGCCGACGGCTCCACCTCTCGCCGCTGTTCGCAGAGCTCTGCGAGGAGTTGCGGCGGCAGCGCCCGGAACGTGAAGGCCACGTGTTTGGGCCCTGCTGGGGCAAAATAGGCTCTGTGGACCTCACAGTTCACCGCCCGGCCGGTTTCGCGCAGGAGCCGCGGAGCTTTCGGGCCCAGCGCCCGCGTGAGCGCCGTGCGTGCCCTCCGGCGGATCTCCTCCGGCAGCTGGCGACTTACTCCCAGGGCCCCATAGGTTACATTGTTCCTATGGTGGCGATTGGGAGGAGGGAGAGGAAGATGCGGCCGCGTTGCGGTGCGTACCGCTCGGTTCTCGGCCGCCCAAATCGGGCGTAAGGTCGAGACCGGCGCTGCCGCGAAGGTTTCGCAAGCATACGTCCATAAGCTGCGTATGCAGGCGGGAAAGAGGAGTCGCTTCTGTGGGAGTAACAGGTCCGGGGAGCTGAGGAGGGGGCGTAGAAGGGAGGTCCTGGCAAGAATTTTGTGGCGAAGGTCCTTGGCGTGCTTGTGGCAGTAGAGGCCACGGTCTAGAGTCACGCCAAGGTACTTCGCGCTTGGGGACCAGGGGAGGTGCGCGCCCGCTAACAGCACCGTTTCCTCGGGGTCTGCCCTCTGACGTGTGAAGTTAACGGCAACGCATTTTGTAGGGTTTAAGGTCAGTCGTTTCTGGCGGAGCCAGATAGGTAAGGAAGCGAGGCATTCATTCAGGTATCTCACTGCTTGCCTGCTGTTCGCCGACTTCGCGTAGTACGCAAAGTCGTCCGCGAACATCAGGAGCCCGCAACGCTGAATTCCCGTTCTCCTTTCTGCTAGCAAGGGCGCGTCATTGACGTACAAGCCGAAGATGGTGGGGGAAAGCACGCTCCCCTGTGGAACCCCCGCCTCGGCACGTCTTAGGGACGATTGTACGCCATTGACGCGCACTCTGAACGTTCTCTCTGTGAGAAAGCTACCGATCAACCTGGTATAGCAGTCGCTTATCCCTGACTCGATGAGACATAAGAGAGCCCCCTCATGCCACACCGTGTCGAAGGCCGACCGCATATCCAGGAAGACGGTAGGCAGAGTTTGCCGCCGCTCGAGAGAGAGGCCAATCTCGGTGCAGAGGCGCGTCAGCTGCTGCGTGGAGCTGTGGCCCGTTCTGAAACCGAATTGTTCGTCTCGGAGGAGACCTAGACGCCGTACTTCCTGTTGCAAACGCACCAGTATTAGGCGTTCTAGGGTCTTTCCTAGGAGCGAGAGTAGACTAATGGGTCTATAACTACTCGGCAGGAAGAGGCTTTTACCGCACTTGGGTATTAAGCAGATGTTCGCAGTTTTCCACGGTCGCGGGAAATAACCTTGCGCTAGGCAGGCGTTAAAGAGCGCCAGAAGAAAATCCACCCCTTTGTCGCCAACAGCTCTCAGCTGCGCGACGGTGATACCGTCAGGGCCGCAAGAGTTTTTGGGGTTGAGGCGGCGGAGCACCCCACGGAGTTCTCCGTCCGTTACACGACGGGCTGAGGTGTTCGGCGCGACGGGCAGGTGGTGCCGTAGTCGCTCCGCAGTCAAGGGGGCATCGCTAGCTCCTGTGTTGTTGGTCCGGAACTGCCTCTCGAGCGAGTCAGCAAAGACTTCCGTTTTAGCGGCGTCGTCCCACACATATTCCGGTGCTGGAGGAGGTTGACCGGGGACCCGTGGGGCGTCCGCGTTGGTCTGTACGGGGTGGTTTACTCCTGGTTGCCGTCCCAGCGCTTTGGATAAGTCCCATAGGCGTTTGTCGTGGAGGTTGCACTCTTCTAATGTATTTTTCCACCGAGCGTTTCTCTCGTCTCTCAGAGACGCACGGAATTCTCGGCTCAGCGCTCTCACCCGCTCCCCGTCTGCGGGATCACCAAATCGGCGATGAAGCTTTACTGCTCTGCGGAGCGCTTGCAGTATCCGTCTTTGCTCGTCTGTGAGCTCGGGACGAGAATCCGGCACGCGCGTCACTTTTGTGACCTTTTTGTACACGGACATGACCGTGTCAGTGAACAAGTTCACTGCAGATTCTATGTCCGTGTTTGTCACCAGCGGTCTCTGCTCGAGCAAATCGCTCACTTGAGCTTGATAGCCGACCCAGTCAGTGATGCGCGTAGTTCGCATTTTTTGCTGGCGTGCTGCGTCAAGAGATGTCACCACACATATTACCGGATTGTGATCGGAATCCAGTTCGGGAAGTGACGACGGTACATTGCCATCAACTCCCTTCGCGATTGCAAAATCGATAATACCCGGTCGCTTGCGTGTCCCGCGCTTCCTTGCGGCGTCGCGGGCAGTGCGAAGACTAGTGTCAGAATAGCATGTACTTTCCTAGTGGTTATGTATTACTGTATAAAGAGGAAAATTTAAGTAAAACATTCACAAAAATAATCCAGAGGTTTTGTAAAAAAATTCAATTTTTATGTAATAGTATTAATTATTAAAAAGGCCTAAATATTTAAATTAACTCACACGTTTTTATAGTTACAGCATGTCTCTATAAATTCTTCTTTTTGTCAATTTGAATATCTGAGATATGTAATTGAGTTTTAAAAGGGTCGGTAAACTGGCTTGAGAGTATGAGGCGAAACATACAGTTAAAAAAAATTAATATTGTTTACATATACTCACACACGTACGTACAAGGAGACACTGTGTTGCAACATAATATTTCAATGAATTTCGAGTGTACATTAACTACTGATGTCAATTTTCTAAAACTCTCAAAAGACTATTAATAATAGATACAGTAAATCAAATGTGACAAATATTTTTGTTGAGTTAAAAGAATTAACAAACAAGTCTTTCATCAATCTTCACAAAAGAAATGCTTTGCATATTAAAGTGAAAGAAATAACAGTTTAATAATAAGAAATTAAAATAGGCATTGTCACCAAATCAGAAAAACATTACATATAATGTTCCATACTGTTTATTAAGTAAAATTGTTTAAACAGAGAGAAGAGAATAAAGAGAAGAAAGAAACAAGAGAATAACATCGCTTAAGTGTTACACAGTTATAGTATACTTAATAATAAAATATATGATTATCAAAATTGAGTCTGAAATCTTAGTGCTTAGTAAAGTTGAGAAATTCATTCAAGGTGAAAATCATTTGCAATCAACAGACAAATGGTTTTGGTTTAACATTCTTTACGGTGGTGGAGACGTGCTTGGAGTTCTTAGCGTGCGCAAACAGCCGCCACTTTAAATGGTTGTACCTTAAATAAAACTTCGGTACAATTAAATTTCTGTTGGAACAATCCGGTACAAAACCAGGTAAAAACGAATAGTAATGGTTTCACATGTTTCAAGAGGTATGGTGACGCGCTTGGTGGTATTTCTATTATTAGCCGTTCGACGCCACATTTAAATAGCTCTATCTTAATTACCATCCTTTGTACAAAAACAATTTGGGCAAAACAATCCGGTACATACCAGGTACAACAGAATGGTAATGTTTTAACATTTTTACAGGGTATGGTGACGCGCTTGATCGTATGGCTATCGTTGGTTGCCCGCCGCCACCTAAAAATGAGGGTTTCTTATGTAATAATTTTTGGTACTGCCGAACATATTTTAGTTAACTGCTGAATAATCAAAAAGGGCTCGAAAGGTCGATTGATCGTCCGCACGAGAATCTTCAATCTTTTCGAAGGAAAGGAGAGAAGACCAAAATTATTTTTGAGCATGTCGACCACCCTTGTATGTGTTTTAGACAATGTTAGATTACTGGAAGAGACAGTCGTATAGTTTAGGTTTAATGGCAGTGTAAATAATCGTGATCCGAAAAAGTATTGAATAATTGTTATACGTTTATAATTTTTTCAAAAAGTACTAGAGTAGCCCAAAATTATTTGAAAGTCTCGTTTTATTACCCATTTCATAGGCTATTGTCACAAAAAGTCCTGTTTCTACACGTTTTATTTTATTGATTTTTTCTGGGTAATGTGAAAGTGCTCGAAAGGTCGAAATATCGTACGCACGAAAAGTATCGATTTTTTGGAAGGAAAATAGAGAAGCCCAAAATTATTTGTTAACAATTTCGACCACCCTTGTATGAGTTTTAGACAATGTTCGATTACTAGAAGAGACAGTCCTGTAGTTTAGGTTTAATGGTAGTGTAAGGAATGGTGATACGAAAAAGTATGGGATAATTGTTATTGGTTTATAATTTTTTCAAAAAGTACTAAACTAGCCCAAAAATATTTGAATGTCTCGTTTTATTACGCTACCTATAGGCAATTGTCAGAAAAAGTCCTGTTTCTATACGTTCATTATTATTGATTTTTTCCTGGGTATTGTGAAAGTGCTCGTAAGGTTGAAATATCGTACGCACGAGAACTATCGATTTTTTGGAAGGAAAGTACAGAAGCCCAAAATTATTTTCGAACATTGTCGAACTCCCATGTATGTGTTTTAGGCAATATTTCATTACTGGAAGAGAATGTTGTGCAGTTTAGGTTTTATGACAATGTAAAAAAAAGTGATCGCAAAAAGTTTGGGATAACTTTTATTAGTTTATAATTTTTTTAATACGTATTAGACTAGCCCAAAAGTATTTGAGTATCTCGTTTTATTACCCATTATGTGGATAATTGGGAAAAAATGTCATGTTTGTGTACGTTCATTATTTTTCAGTTTATTACTGGGTTATGTGAAATAACTCATAGGGTCGAAATATCGTAGGCACGAGATTTATAGATTTTTTGGAAAGAAAGGACAGAAGCCCAAAATTATTTCGGAACATTGTCAATCTTCCTTGTATGTGTATTAGACAATATTTAATTACTGGAAAAGAATGTTGTGTAGTTTAGTTTTTATAACAATGTAAAAAAAAGTGATCGGAAAAAGTTTGGGATAACTTTTATTAGTTTATAATTTTTTTAATACGTACTAGACTAGCCCAAAATTATTTGAGTGTCTCGTTTCATTAACCACTATGCAGACAATTGTGGAAAAATGTCTTGTTTGTATACGTTCATTATTTTTCAGTTTATAATGGGTTATGCGAAATAACTCATAGGGTCGAAATACCGTACGCACGAGAACTATCGATTTTTTTGGAAAGAAAGGACAGAAGCCCAAAATTATTTAGGAACATTGTCAATCTCTCTTGTATGTGTATTAGACAATATTTAATTACTGGAAAAGAATGTTGTGTAGTTTAGTTTTTATAACAATGTAAAAAAAAGTGATCGGAAAAAGTTTGGGATAACTTTTATTAGTTTATAATTTTTTTAATACTTACTAGACTAGCCCAAAATTATTTGAGTGTCTCGTTTCATTAACCATTATGCAGACAATTGTGAAAAAATGTCTTGTTTGTATACGTTCATTATTTTTCAGTTTATAATGGGTTATGTGAAATAACTCATAGGGTCGAAATACCGTACGCACGAGAACTATCGATTTTTTGGAAAGAAAGGACAGAAGCCCAAAATTATTTCGGAACATTGTCAATCTTCCTTGTATGTGTATTAGACAATATTTAATTACTGGAAAAGAATGTTGTGTAGTTTAGTTTTTATAACAATGTAAAAAAAAGTGATCGGAAAAAGTTTGGGATAACTTTTATTAGTTTATAATTTTTTTAATACGTACTAGACTAGCCCAAAATTATTTGAGTGTCTCGTTTCATTAACCACTATGCAGACAATTGTGGAAAAATGTCTTGTTTGTATACGTTCATTATTTTTCAGTTTATAATGGGTTATGTGAAATAACTCATAGGGTCGAAATACCGTACGCACGAGAACTATCGATTTTTTGGAAAGAAAGGACAGAAGCCCAAAATTATTTCGGAACATTGTCAATCTTCCTTGTATGTGTATTAGACAATATTTAATTACTGGAAAAAAATGTTGTGTAGTTTAGTTTTTATAACAATGTAAAAAAAGTGATCGGAAAAAGGTTGGGATAACTTTTATTAGTTTATAATTTTTTGAATACGTACTAGACTAGCCCAAAATTGTTTGAGTGTCTCGTTTCATTAACCATTATGCAGACAATTGTAAAAAAATTTCTTGTTTGAATACGTTCGTTATTTTTCAGTTTATTACTGGGTTATGTGAAATAACTAATAGGGTCGAAATATCGTAGACACGAGATTTATAGATTTTTTGGAAAGAAAGGAGAGAAGCCCAAAATTATTTCGGAACATTGTCAATCTCCCTTGTATGTGTATTAGACAATATTTAATTACTGGAAGAGAATGTCTTGTAGTTTAGGTTTTATAACAATGTAAAAAATATTGAACGGAAAGAGTTTGGGCTAACATTTATTAGTTTATAATTTTTTGAATACGTACTAGACTAGCCCAAAATTATTTGAGTATCTCGGTTCATTAATCGTTATGTGGACAATTGTGGAAAAATGTCTTGTTTGTATACGTTCATTATTTTTCAGTTTATAATGGGTTATGTGAAATAACTCATAAGATCGAAATATCGTAGGCACGAGAACTATCAATTTTTTGGAAAGAAAAGAGAGAAGCCCAAAATTATTTTTCAACATTGTCAATCTCCCTTGCATGTGTTTTAGGCAATATTTAATTACTGGAAGCGAATGTCGTGTAGTTTAGGTCTTATATCAATGTAAAAAATGTTGAACGAAAAGAGTTTGGGCTAACTTTTCTTAGTTTATAATTTTTTGAATACAAACTAGAATAGACCAAAATTATTTGAGTATCTTGGTTCAATAATTGTTATGTGGACAGTTGTCAAAAAATGTCTTGTTTGTATACGTTAAATATTTTTCAGTTTATTACTGGGTTATGTGAAATAATTCATAAGATCGAAATATCGTAGGCACGAGAACTATCAATTTTTTGGAAAAAAAGAAGAGAAGCCCAAAATTATTTTTGAACTTTGTCAGTCTCCCTTGTATGTGTTTTTGGCAATATTTAATTACTGAAAGAGAATGTTGTGTAGTTTAGGTTTTATAACAATGTAAAAAAAAGTGATCGGAAAATGTTTGGGCTAAATTTAATAATTTCTAATTATTGTAATACGTACTAGACTAGCCCAAAATTATTTCAGTGTCTCGTTTCATTAACCATTATGCAGACAATTGTGGAAAAATGTCTTGTTCGAATATGTTCATTATTTTGCTGTTTATTAGTATGTAATGTGAAAAAACTCCAAATATCGTAGGCACGAGATTTCGATTTTTTGAATGGAAAGTAGAGAAGCCCAAAATTATTTTCGAACATGGTCTAACTCTCTCGTATGTGTTTTAGACAATATTTGATTACTGCAGGAGAATGTCGTGTAGTTTAGGTTTTATAACATTGTAGGAATAGTGAATGGAAAGAGTTTGGGATAACTTTTATTAGTTTATAATTTTTTTAAAACGTACTACACTAGCGCAAATTTATTTGTGTGTCTCGTTTCATTAACCATTATGCAGACAATTGTGAAAAAATGTCTTGTTCGTATACATTAATTATTTATCAGTTTGTTACTAGGTAATGTGAAATAACTCATAAGGTCGAAATATCGTAGGCACGAGAATCATCGAGTTTTGGGGAAGAAAAGGAGAGAAGCCCAAAATTATTTTTGAGCATTTTCAAACTCCATTGTAAGTGTTTTAGAATATATTTGATTACTGGAATAGAACGTCGTGTAATTTAGGTTTTATTACAAAATAAGAAAAAAGATTTGGTAAATTGTGGGAATATTTTTATTAATTTTAATTTTTTAATCAATACTGTACTAGCCCAAAATTATTTGAGTAACGCGTGTGATTTAGAATTATGTGGACAATTGTCAAAAATGTGTTGTTCGTATACGTTCATTATTTTTGTGTTTATTTCTGAACAATGGAAAAGTGCTCGAAAGTTTGTAATATCGTATGCACGTTTTGGAGTTTGTCGAACTTACGTGTATGTAATTTAGAGATTATTCGATTCCTGGAAGAGAATGTCTTGTAGTTTAGGTTTTATAACAATTTAAATATTAAAGAAAATATATGATAAATTATGAAAAAATATGTGATAAATTATCTATATTAAATCTTTCATTAACTAAAATATTGCAATTGCTTATAATGGATGGAATTGTGGCTCTAATTTCTTTGAACCGTAATATCGTGTGTGTGTGATTTCTTCTGATCTTCTAGTTCTGAGCATGTGGAGCTTTTCAATCCCCTTTTTTGCTAAGTTGAATATGGGTGTTTGTACTCGTAGTGTGGGTGAAAAAAATGATTTCGGTGTCATTAAAGACTACAAATTATGGCGCATGATTTTTTTAGTTTCGAAATATTCGGGTGGTTCTCATTTCTCTCTCTCGTAGTTAGGGATGAGTTTCAAAAATTTGAGTAGCGGGCCATAGAAAAAACAGAATTCAATTGTTTAGATCACGCAAAAAAGTTTGAATTTTGAGTAAGTAACTTAACCTCCCCCTATTTTGTAATCTTAAATTGGGAGGTTTTAGGGTATCAAAAATAATGTTTTTGGTGGTACTGAAGAGCCCAAAATTACCCTAATATTATGGCGCAAGAATTTTTGAGTTTTGAGAATTTGGGGTGGTTTTGATTTTTGGTTTTCTTATTTAGGGGTGAGTTTCGGAATTTCAAAAAGTGGCGCTTGGGAGCCCAAAATTCACTGATTCAGACCGTACAAAAAAATTTGAATTTTGAGGAAGTGGGGGTGCTAGCTTTACCAACCCTTATTTTGAAACCTTCATTTTGGGGGGTAGTGAGGTACAAAAACTAATGTTTTTGGTATCCCTGAAGAGCCCAAAATTAGCCCAAAACTATGGCGAAGGAATTTTTGAGTTTTGAGAATTTGGGGTGGTTTTGGTTTTTGGTTTTCTTATTTAGGGGTGAGTTTTGGAATTTCGAAAAGTGGCGCACGGGAGCCCAAAATTCACTGATTCAGACCGTACAAAAAAATTTGAATTTTGAGGAAGTGGGGGTGCTAGCTTTACCAACCCTTATTTTGAAACCCTCATTTTGGGGGGTAGTGAGGTACAAAAAGTAATGTTTTTGGTATTCCTGAAGAGCCCAAAATTAGCCCAAAACTATGGCGCAAGAATTTTTGAGTTTTGAGAATTTGGGGTGGATTTGGTTTTTGGTTTTCTTATTTAGGGGTGAGTTTTGGAATTTCGAAATGTGGCGCTCAGGAGCCCAAAATTCACTTGTTTCGACCGTACAAAAAGTTTTGAATTTTGAGGAAGTGGGGGTGCTAGCTTTACCAGCCTAATTTTGAAATTTTAATTTCGGGGTAGCCCAAAATTTTTGAATGGGGGCTGAAATTAGCCCAAAATTAGCCCAAAATTATGGCGCAAAAATTTTTCAGTTTTTCGAAAGTGGGGGTGCTAGCTTTACCGACGTAAAAATCTTAGTAATTCACTAGGAATCGCTTGCGCGTACAGCAGAGGTTGTCACCCATCTTCCCGCCAAACGTTGTAACGTCATTTTGGACTTCTCTATAGAGATAATCTTTACTGAGCAACCGATGGTGATAAACGCATATGAATGAGGTCTTCAAATTTATTTTAAGTTGAAGTTACTTGAAAGCGACAATACATATTTCTGCAAGCCGACGTTGTAAATGGATTATTTTCCGAAACGTAAGTCACTAAATGTCCATTGAGCTATCATAAATCTATTCATAGGACATATTAATACATGCTTAATCAGGAGGCATCAACAGGAGGTCGTGGATGCGTGTTGTATTTCATTGGACTATAGTGAAAAATATCAGCTGCCCCGGTTTCACGAGGCAGCTTTTGTTTAATACATCACTACTGGCACATGGTATGTCTTTTCATCATGAATTAGACCTTTTACTGGTCTCCAGCGATCGTGTTGCGGTTCTGAGTCGCAGGTCCCAGCGGCACCGCTCCGGCGCATCAGCAACCACCCACAACGCGCGGAACCAACCACCGCCCGATTGAGCGCCTTCTCGTTCTACTGCATCCGGGACACGTACCACAGCTTCGCTTCAGACGCACATCATGGACTTCGCGGCACCTTCACGGGGCTCCATGACGGACAAAACGCAACCGCCTGCGACGCCTTCTCGAAGTATTCTCCTCGCAGACGCGCTACGCCTTCTAGTTATCGCGATGAAACAAGGCTGCCGCGTGGCAGCCGCCAACGCCAGCGTTTACGATGATGTCCGGATTCAAATAGGTATGCCCGCTCATCAACCGGCTCCCAGCTCCACAACGACCCTCACGCCCGGCCCCCACCATTACGGTCCGTATCGCCCACGCAATTCCAGTCTCGGGCTACTCCACGCGTATCCCACTTTCTCTGCGAGCGCGGCGTTACGCATGTACCGCCGCGAGCGGCACCTCTGCAACGCCGCCCCACAAGCAAACGTCTTCAGCAGACCGTGAACAATGTGTGCAATGCCGGGATCCTGCAACAAACGGACCCCTCCCAGCTGATCAATAGCTTTCCACTAGGACTCGTTCCGAAACCAGGCGGTAAAACTCGTGTAATTTATGATATGAGCCCATGGACGCCACACTACAAACCACCACCGGTTATACTGCCATCACCCACGCAAGTTCTTGCGGCTGTTCAACAAAACTACTACGCAGTGAAACTGGATCTGATGGACGGGTTCTGTGAATAAGCCTGATAATTGTTCCAATAATTTATTGTTTCAAAAATTATTAAAATAATAATTAATATTGTTATTTATTCTTCGTCAATGTGTTGTATTGCTTATCTAATTTTTGTTACAAATGTATTTGTTGCAATCATGTAAAAAAGTTTTTATTCCCATTTTTTACTTTCTCGTATACATACGGAGTAATATACGTAGTATAGAGAAAAATATTGTAACGAATATTGCGTCATCTGCCGGCGGCCACCACGAACTACCTGTAAGCGCGGATTGCGTCATCGGCCGGCGGCCCTCGAACTAGCTAGTCACAGTGTTTTCTTGGCGCTAATCGCAAAGTCCACAAAATTCTCGACGGCGCCCGCCGAGTATAAATACGCGGCGGCCGGCGACCGCGAGTCAGTCTTTAGTCTGAAGTGGCAGCTGAGCTGTGAAGTGTGTGCATCGCGGTGAATAGCAGTGCAGTGCTCAGTGACGTGAACCGTGGTCAGTGCATCGAACTCTGGTCAGTGCAGTGGACTGTGACTTTTTGTTTCCCCTCCACAGTAACCCTGAGGAGGCGGGAATTTATTTAATACTGGCGTACAAATTACGCTGCTGCCTTGCGGCTCAAGCAGCTAAGGGAGAGGTAAAAAAGCTAATACTAACTAAAGCTAACTTAATTCTAGCTTAAATTTAATTTAATAATTATGCAGTAGCACTTTGGCATACTTAATTTACACGAAAAATGTTATTGTTATTTTTTCTTAATTCTAAATGTTTTTGTAGGGTTTTCTAGGTGGTTCTTTTTCTAATTTATTTTTCATTCACGCATCATTCATTCATTATATACCTAACCATTCATTCTACTCATTCATTCCCACAGCACTACACTGACAGTCTTCTGTTTTTCTGTTCGCCACGGCACTGACTTGACTCAAAGTGTCCGTGGCGCTCAGGCCCATTGGGAGGTGTGGCAGGAGGGGCGCGTCGTCGCGTTGCCCACGCGTGCCTCGGCCGATGGCGAGTCTTCCCCTCCGCGTTCGGCTGCCTCCGCTTGCTCGCACAAGGTAGCAAGCGTGTCGCGAGGCAGCGCCGACGTGTTTCGGTCCTTTCCGTAGATAGGTCCGATGTGTGTCGCTGTTCGCCTCTCGGCCGGTGTCGCGCAGGATGCGCGGCGCCTTCGGCCCCAGCGCCTTTGCAAGCGCCGTAGCCGAGCGCCTTTGAAGCTCCGGCAATAATTGTTTTTTTACACCTAGAACTCCAAACACGTCGGTTTTTCTAGGGTATCTGTTGGGTGGGGGTGGGGGGAGGTGCGGGAGCGCCGCGAGACGCGCTGCACGGTTTTCCGCCGAGCGAATCGGCCGGAGGGTGGAGGGAGGTGCCGCCGCGAATACCTCGCAGGCGTACGTCCAAATGGACCGTACGCAAGCGGTGAATAAGCGGCGTTTGAGAGCAAGATGGAGTTCGGGGACTGGTAGAAGCGGGCTTAGGAGAGTGGTTCGGGCAGTTATTTTCTGGCTAAGGTATCTTGCGTGGGCGTGCCAGCGGAGACCGCTATCGAGCTTCACACCAAGATACTTCGCCGTCTTTTGCCAGGGTAGGTGCGCGCCGGCTAAGCTCACGACTTCATCGGGGTCGGCCCTCTGTCGGGTGAAGTTGACGGCTACGCACTTGTCTACGTTGAGGGCGAGATTTTTATGGCTCAGCCATTCGGGACGCTCAGCGAGGCAATCGTTCAGATATCTCACCGATTTCCTTTTGTCCGCCGACTTCGCGTAGTAAGCAAAGTCATCCGCGAACATCAGGAGCCCGCAATGTCGAATGCCAGTGTTTCTATCAACTGGTAGCGGCGCGTCGTTGACGTACAGGCCGAATAGAGTAGGGGAGAGCACGCTTCCCTGTGGCACGCCTGCCACGACGCGTCTTAAGGACGATTGTACGCCATTGACGCGAACCTTGAATCGTCTATCTTCCAATAAGTTTGCGATTAGTCTGACGTAGCAGTAGCTGATTCTAATGTCCGCAAGACACGCGAGCGCCCCCTCGTACCATACAGAATCGAATGCTGACCGCATGTCTAGAAAAACCACCGGCAAGTTCTGCCGTCTTTCGAGAGAGAGAGAGACCGACCTCAGTACATAGCCGCGTCAGTTGTTGCGCGGAACTGAGCCCAATTCGAAACCCGAATTACTCATCTCTAAGAAGCTTAAGGCGCCGTATTTCCCATTGCAAGCGTTCCAGGATCAGGTGCTCGAAAGCTTTTGCAAGAAGCGAGAGGAGACTAATAGGTCTGTAACCGCTCGGAAGAAGTTGGTCCTTGTTGGGTTTTGGAATCATGGATACTGTCGCGATTTTCCACGCTCTGGGAAAATATTCTAGCGCTAGGCATGAGTTTAGGAGCTTCCGTAGGAACTCCTCCCCGTTGGAGCCGAGCGCGCGGACCTGGGCGACTGTTATACCGTCCGGCCCGCATATCTTTCGCGTGTTGAGGTGTCGCAACGCCTCGCGGATCTCCCTTCCCGTCACACGTCGCGCTGAGGTGCTCGGCGCGGCGGTCAGGTAGTCACGCAAGCGTGCAACAGTGCTCTGGCCCCTGTACTCATCGGACCCGAATGGACGGAACTGCCGTTCTAGCGACTCCGCGAAGAGTTCGCTTTTCGCGGCGTCCTCCCACACGTATTCCGGCTGCAGAGCGGCGTGGCCGGGCGGCTGTGGTGCCGAGGTGGTGCGGAGCGGGCGGTTGACTCCCGCCTTGCGGCCCAGCGCCGTAGATAATCCCCAGAGGTTTCTTTCGGCTGTGGAATTTAGAATATCTGTGGAGCTCCTGCAGCGTCCTTCTCTGCTCATGTGTAAGCTCAGAACGTGATTTCGGTTCATGGGTAATGATGGTATTTAATTTGTAGGACGTTCGAATCGCGGAGATGATGTGAGTCTCCGCGCTATCGATATTATCCCGTGAATTTAGCGGTTTTTGCTCAAGCAGAGTGCTTACGTGAGCTGTGAAACCAGCCCAGTTGGTATTGTGGGTTATTTTGAATTTGTTTCGGCTTGCTGCGGTGAAAGACGAAACCACGAATGTTACCGGCCTGTGATCGGACACTAGATAGGAGATCGAAAGCGGGGCTGTGCAATCGATTCCTTTCGCGATCGCAAGGTCGATAATTCCCGGATTACCAATAGTCGGGTAGATCGTGGTTCTTTCGGGGCGCATACGTATACGCCACGTCTCGTCGCAATGTAGTTGGCTAAACGGGTGCCATTTCGGTTTGCACCGAGGCAGCCCCACTGTCTGTTCCTCACGTTGAAGTCACGTTGAAGAATGAGGACTTTAGTATCTAACGCGAGTATCGCGTCGACACAGGCAGTGTGGAGTTGCTGATTCGGGCAGTAGACGAACGCGACTGTAAGTCGGCCGCCAACCGTCCAAACCCTCACCACGACCGCCTCTAGAACGCAAGGCACCAGGTGGGGTCGTTACTTCGAGCTGGGGGACGGACCAGGAGTGCAACGCCGTCCCCCGTTTGACCTCGCGGTCTCTGCGATATACTGCGTACCCTTGAATAAGGGCAGTGTGATGCTTGTGAAACCACGTTTCCTGCAGCGCCAAAATGTCGAGTTGTCGCTCGATGGCTAAGTTTTGTATTAACTGGGTCTTTTCGCACGCACTTTGAACATTCCAGGTGCATGTTCGCAGAGGTGCTTCGCAGTAAGACGAAGAATTTGGATTATTCTCCGCCATTGTGGGTCAGAAGTGAGGTGAGGAGCAGAATAATTCTCCGAATGTGGTCTTCGGAGAGTGCGCCCAGTTGGGTGGCGAGAGCGCGAGACCGCGTCTCTTGTGCCGCTTTATTTCGCGGCGCTGTGAGGTCCTGAGCGGCGTCCATGCCTCTCGGTAGGTTGCCACTGGGCCTCTAGGTAAGTTGCCGTTGAGTGCTCGATGAGCGCTGCAACGGTGTGCACCTTCCGCATTTTGTGTAAGATACGGTGTGCTGCCTGCCGCAATTGCAGCATTTCGGGTGGACCGAAGTACCGCGTATGGGGCAGTCCTTCGAACCGGGCTTGTCTGCCGGGTGACCCTCTCCCGTACATATCTTGCATCTCACGGGATATTCGCAGTGTTTGCGAGTGTGTCCCCATCTGCAGCATCTCTCGCAGAAACGGGGGCGCTTCCATTTCTCGCGATCGACTTTTACCTCGCAGGAGGCAATGGCCCTGATGCCGAAGGCTTTGCGCGACTCGTCCGCGCGAAGGGTGACGCGAAAAGTGCCCGTGCGCACGGAACGAGTTTCGGTGGCTCCGCCACCTGCAGCATCACTGCTCTCCGAAGTTCCGGCGGTTTCGGAGAGTTCGCGGCGAACATGTTGATGGACGCCCAACGGGTGGAGGTCTGCGCCTACGAGCTCCTCGCGCATCTCGTCAGCAGTGATGCCGCGCGGAACCTGTTTAAAGTACACGCGATGTGTACGTTCACTCAGTGGAGGTGGGGGTGGGTGCCCAAACAAAAAGATTTTATGCAGTCTTGCATATTTTTCGGCTTCCCGATACGCAATTGGGGAGGTCTGGTAGCCAACTTTTCCCTTTCGGGTTGTGACGCGACCGATTGTGGCCAACTTCCCAGTGGCCACTCTAATTGCTTTTGCGTGCTCTTTAACCGCATCTGGGTGTATTCGCAGCCGTAAGCGGGTCGTCTCGCCGGTCGTGAGGCGGCCGCCGGTTCAGGTTCCGCGGGCGGGGCCCGCGCGGAGGCGCCCGCCTCGCCGTTCGCAGAACGGGGGATCCTCGAGCGGGGTTTCAGAAGGGCTGGGGTCGTGCTGTGGCTCATGGCCGCTGGCGGGCGCCGCGTCGGCACTGGGGGGCGGCGCCGATCAATACCAGGCGAATGTCGGAGCAATACCCTAGGAAACAGACCACGGAGCGCGCGCGATCTTTCCTTCCTTTCCTTGTCCTATTCTCACCCCTTACGTACACCCATTTACACCTACATGCACCATACTACCACATATGGGCAGTGCCCCGTTGGTGGGAGATACCTGCTTGGTGAAACCACCCCGCTAGCCGACTGGTAGGTCGGCGCCAGATCTCAGCATCCAGCAGAGGAAGATCACCGACACAACCTGAGGAAAAACATGCACTACACTTACGGGACTAATGATTTCATCAGTTGACACGCCAGAAATTACTAATCAATCAGTCAATGTGACTCTCAAATGGGACGTCCCTTTAAATTAATTAAACACAGAATTAAATGCTTCTTGTTCAAACTTCTTTCACATCCAGTCAGCCTTTGTACTGCTCACTGTGTATGTTTCGCCGTCTGTCCGTGTGTCCGTCTGTGGTCAACGCTAGCGGTTTAACCGTTCATCCGATTTTCTACAAAATTGATTTTTTCCGATCGATGTGAATGAACTCGACGCATTGGGAGTTTCAAACGGATAGTTTTGAGATTACGTTTTTAACGTCAGCCTGAGATGGACCAATACGACGCTTTTGTGGCGCAATGGTATGAGTGACGACGTGTTAACTCTGAGGATCTGTGTTCGGATAGCAACTAGCGTTGCCGCGCTCAGGCATAAATGTAATTAGTTATAAGAACCAAGTTTATTTGTACTTTCGATTTCTTTTCCTAGCAATAGTTTCTTTTAATTTTAAATTTTAAAATATCGCTTTTTTTAACGAGCTCATTAGGTAGGGATCAATCAGTCAATTCTTTTCTTTTTTTGAATGTAACTTCCCTGACACTTGTCAGGAATAAACGAAAACCAGTGTGTATCAATTCAAATGTCGTATGATTTTATGAAATAGCCACTTCCAACTTCCTTCCACCATCAATAGGTCAGAAAAGAACTGGAATCATCTGCCGACTGAGCTACCGCCGGACTCGCGCTCCGCTGACAATTGGCGTCCAACGTGGGGCACGATTTAGTAAACTTTTATATCCCAGGTAAGCGCCTTGAGATTTCTCATTCCAATATTATAAATTTTCTAAATTTTTCGAGTCATTTTTTTAAATTTAATGATGGAAGGACGTTGTCATGAAGTTAACAACTTGTGGATCATTGAGGACGTAATTTTGTGGTATTCTTTTCGGAAGTGTTATTGTTTTGTGTGTTGTGTTGTGTGGTTACCGTGTGCGCGTACTAAGACAAGTGAAATCGCGTAACGTCAAAATGCTCGACGAGTCAGGTATCGACGTGGCGGGTGGCGAAAGTCCTGATGAACAGTCGACGCAAGAACCCACCTTAAGTGATATCTTGCGTATAATAACAGAACAGTCAAAACAGTCGAAAGAACAGTCAGAACAGTCAAAACAAATGTTTTATAAATTAGATCAGAAAATTGAGGAACGGTCGGAACAAATTTCCGAAAATATTCGCGTTCAAAACGGAAATAACGAAAGAATATTTAACAGCATAAGGGAA
Organism: Teleogryllus occipitalis; assembly: GCA_011170035.1. Classification (NCBI taxonomy): domain Eukaryota; kingdom Metazoa; phylum Arthropoda; class Insecta; order Orthoptera; family Gryllidae; genus Teleogryllus; species Teleogryllus occipitalis. The sequence continues at coordinate 150,804 of BLKR01009000.1, read as the reverse complement.
TTGGAAGAGAGGTTAAATGAAAGGTTTACGAAGCATGAAAGTAAATGCCAGGAAAGATTTGACCGCCTGGAAAATTGTTTAGAAACCCAAGCAGATAAATTAGGGAAATTAGAACAAAAATTTGATCATGAGGTGGAAGCTTTAAAAAATCAAGTTGAGGGCAAGTGTGGTGAAATAGAAGGGAACATGGAGAAACTAAGCCAGGAATTAGGACATTCAAAAGTTGAAACGACTGAAAATTTTAAAATCCTGAAAACCGAAATTAACGCGAAATTGCAAGCTTGTGATGGGAAATTGCAAGCATGTTACGAATCAGTCAATAAAATAATTAATGTCAAACAGGAGATGGGTGAAAAATTTAATAAAATAGGACAGAATTTCCACTCTGAAGTTTCCCAAATAAACGACAAATTCGTTCAGATAGGTGGCGTAAGTGAGGAGAACATCAGGGAAAGGGAAAAGAAACTGAAAGAAGAAATAGATCTCAGTGTAGTTGAGCTAGTTAAAGGGGAAATTGAGAAAGAACGAGAAAACAACCTCAGCCCGACTTCCAGTGAACCAGGTCTCCGCTTCTCGTGGGCGCCGCCTCAAAGCTTGTATTTCTCTGGAAAACCCGAGGAAAATTCCAGGGTATTCCTAGATAGGGCGGAAAATTACATGAACCCCACAAATGCAGTACCTCCCCACCTGAAGGCAAATTTTATGCAAGAGCTTTTGCGTGGCAATGCGGCCCACTGGTTAACGGCTTTGACTCCTTTTCCACAAAATTACGAAGAATTCCGTACGAAATTTTTGAATCGTTATTGGGGAGAACAGAGGAGGTACGAATTCGAACGTAATATTCTTGAATCTCGATGGGAAAACCGAAATGGCCAGACGTATTTAGATTACACCATGGAGAAAATCTCCGCTATTAAGTTGTGTGATCCGCGGGCGAATGATCACAAAGTGATCTGGCTGCTTACCGCCCATTTCCTCACTTATGTACAGAATCTTATTAATAGCATGGGATGTAACGACTTGGACCGTTTTCAGGAATTACTTGCGCAATTCGATAGGACGCGTAACAGTTATCAAGAAGAGAACCGCGGTAGAGATTACAATCAAGGTATACCGCCGTGGCACCGTGATAATAGAAATCAAGGAAACAGCGCGAACGATCGACGACCGACATCCAATTCACGTGAGAATCAGGGAAGTTCAAATGAAAGGAACGGACAGCAGAATTCGTCTAGGTCGAGTTCGACAAACTGAATCCGTCTGAGCTGTCTGGGTATCTAGGCTACGGAAAAATTTGTTCAGAGATACCTTTTTCCGAAGTTGTGACGGTAAATTACGCCTTCTTCGACCTTAATGATGATGAAAATACAACTGTCAAAGAACGTGCGAGAAAATGCCCTGTTCTTGAGTTCCTCATAGGAAATATTTGCGTCCATTCCTTAATTGATACTGGGAGCGAAATTAGTGCTGTGTCAAAGAAATTACATTCCCGACTTTTAAGCGAGCGTATTCCAGTACCAACTCTGCCCACGGCCAGATGTTATGTCGTAGGGGTAGGAAGAAAACGTAGCAAGCCAATTTCAATGCAGGCTTTGATTTCGATTAAAATGGGGGAAATTTTGTTTGATGTGCCTTGCTTAGTAATTGATGATCTTAACCTCGATATTATCCTAGGGGTTGATTTTTTTAGAGAAAACGGTGGAATAGTAGATTTTCCAAAAGATATTGTGAGCTTCGGTAACGGTAAAGAAATTGTTATTAGAGATGATGAAGAAGATAGGATAGATCTTAGCATTTCATACGTATCCTAGGATTTGGGGGAGGGGGGAATGATGTGAACGGGGTTCTCTGCCAATATGTGCAGAAATGTGAATTTTTGAATTGTTATGAACGCTCCCAGCTGCAGAAAGTGCTACTAAGTTACATAAATGTTTTCAGGCGCCCCTTTCATTCATCCAGTTAAAAAAATTTATTTTCGAATCAGAGTTATCGACGACTCACCATTCAAACTGAGAAATTATCCCATTCCACAATCTTTAAGGGGGGAGGTGGATCATACAATTAAGAATATGATTATCGAAGGCATCATCGAGAGGTCAGTGACTACCTATTTGAATCCTATTGTTGTTGTCGTTGTTTAAAAGAACGGAGGGGTCAGGATATGTTTGGACGCTCGGAGGATTAATGAAGTTACCATTCCAGAAAATGAGGCACCGCAAAGTCTTGGCGAAATTCTTTGGAAGTTTAATCAAACTAAAATTTTTTCGGCTTTAGACTTTTCTAGCTCTTATTGGCACATTGCTATACACCCGGACGACAAGAAATTTACTGGATTCCTATACAACGGTCTCACCTATGTTTGGAAACGGATGCTATTCGGCTTAAAGAATAGCGGTGCAGCTTTCATTCGGTACCTATACGAGAAATTGGGTGATGAAATCAAACGATTTGTCACGCCTTATATTGATGACATTGTGATCTCGCCTCAGAATTTTCAAGAACATCTTGGACATCTCGAACAATTATTAGAATGTCTTTCCTCCAATCACATGAGATTAAATTTAACCAAGTCGCAATTTTGCACACAAGAGATTTCATTCTTAGGTTATCGTGTCAACACGGAAGGTGTTCAGATTGATCAAGATAAAGTTAGAACATTCGACCAAATTTCACGCCCACTTAATCCTAAACAGTTAAAAGTATTTTTAGGTATGTATGTTTGCCAATCACGATTTATTCCGGGTTATGGGATACTTACGGCCTCATTGGTCAATTTATTAAGAAAGGGAGCAAAATGGCGGTGGACCGAGGAACACGAACGGCCTTTAATCAGATTAAAGCAACTTTTCGTAACGCCATTATGATGAATCATCCACGTTTCAACAATCCGTTCTATCTCCAAACGGACAGTTCAAATGTAGGCATTGGTTGTGTGCTAACACAAACAGATGACGAAGACCCAGGGCATAAAATCGTTGCGGTTGCCAGTAGGGTACTTAGACTCAATGAACAAAAATTTTCTGTAACCGAAAAAGAAGCGCTATCAATAATTTGGGCACTTCAGAAGATGTTAGGATACCTGGCCGGGAGAAAATTTTATATCGTAACTGATCACAAAGCTTTAATTTTTCTAAAACGCTGTCACTGCACGAATGCGAGGTTGTTACGGTGGGTGCTTTGGCTTCAACAATTTGATTTCGAAATTCTACATTGCCAAGAGATAAACAACCCCATCGCTGATTTTCTGAGTAGGTTGCCTTATGCATCGAATCATCTGACCCAGAACGACACTATATTTTATATGAATGCCATCAGTCTAGATGTAAATCCCATTCCTGAAATGCAACCTCGTACTCTTCAGAGACTGTAGCAACAGGACGCCATAATTGGCAAAGCTAAATCATTTCTTCAGGACTCGCTTGATCAGAATGATCCTCTATTTGATAAATTTAGCCAAAACCCGGGCCTAGTCAAAATTTCGAACAATTTGGTAATGTTTAGAACAAAACAACAACCAGACGAATACCGAGTATGGGTACCTGCTGAGATCACAGATAAATTGATAATTTATGTGCATCAAAAACATGGACATTTCGGCGGCAACAAAATTTTGAAGGTTTTGCTGACGTTTGCCTATTGGAAAACATGGCAAGGCAGACTAGGGACACTATTTCAAAATGTGTGACTTGTCAGATGACAAAATTCCCTAGCCGACACTACGAGGGACCAATGAATCATGTGATCCCAAACTAATGAACTTGCCTGCCTGGATTTATACGGGCCTTTACCCACCGCTAGGTACGGGTATAAGCACATCCTTGTAATATTTGACGCCTTTTCAAAATTTACGCAGCTCTACCCGATTACAAGACCAACTGCACAAAACTGCCTCAGGCGACTGACTCGTGATTTTTTTCAAACTGCCGGAACATATCGTAATATTTAAGTGATCACGCTTCCCAATTCACTGGGACACTCTGGAAGCAAACTTTGGAAAGTGAAGGTGTTTCTGTCATTTTTTCCTCTGTTCGGCATCCCCAATCTAATCCAAGCGAAAGAGTGATGAGGGAAATCTCGCGTCTTTTCCGAGTTTATGTCTCTCAGAACCACAAAGAACGGCCTCAGATGATAAAGAACATTAATGAATGGATCAATGCAGTTGAACACGACTCTATCGGCATGACGCCATATGAGTCCCATTTTGGAAAGAAGCCCAAAGATTTATTCCCTTTGTTTGCAAGATTATCAGGACTACCCGTACCAAACTACGAAAATCGATGTAGGATCGTTTTGGAGAACCTCATTAAGAGTGCCAAGAAAAGAGAGGCATTAGTTAAAAAACCGTATCAGTTTCAAATAGGTGATAAGGTGTTGGTTCGAACCCCTCAGGTGAGTGACCAGCCCGCTGGACTCTTTCACAAGTTCTTCCCGTTGTTTACTGGGCCATTTATCGTTGAAGCCATTCCACACTCGAATGTATGCCGCCTTAAAGACGAAAACAACCTCCCAGTAGGAAAATTTAATTTCTTTAACTTAAGACCATTTAAAAGTTAAGGGATTCAGTAGATCATTTATTATCTCTGACCACGATTCGCCAGTACCCTAGACTCTTCCGGGATTGTTTGCGAACGATAAGTAACTATAATTCTATCCTAGCTTAGTAAGTATTTTACTCGTAACCTGCTTAGTTATTATGGCAAAGTTAGTGTAAGGAAATTTCAAACAGACTATTTAGGTTCCATCACCAACTTCCTTCCACCATGAATAGGTCAGAAAGGAATTGGAATCATCTGCCGACTGAGCTACCGCCGGGCCGCCGGGCTCGCGCTCCGCTGACAATATATCGTGACCCTCTCCTGACCCTTGCTCGGCCGTGACCGGCTCGTGACCCTTGCTGTAGGGGGTGCTGCTTATAACAAACATCTACGCGACGCCAGACTTGTCACCGAGAGCAAGAATCAAGAACCGCGCTCGTCCTTTACCGAACCCTTCTCTCCGTCCATTACAAACGCCATTTTTATGACATACATCACCCACAAAGAGATTTATAAGTGACAAGTTCTAATGGTTTGAAATGGTAGGTACGACCGTGTAGGAGCAGAGGCCTAACTCTCCCTTGTATCTGATATTTGTTTAGCACGGTTTGTAAGAACTCTTGCGAATGGGCAACTGCGCGTTATACTATACTCGTGTGGCGTCATGCAGTTGCAATAATAACACAGACGAGTGTGGGTTTAGTAATTTAGAGGTTTATTATCAGTCCACCACCTTATTACAAAATAACGTAATTACTAATATCCCTACACGGAGTAATTTCCCGTTACGGCTACCCCACCACTACGCACTAATCTCAAGCATTAGATGGCGTGAAGCGCCGCAACCCACCTACGACTCGTCCTCGAGTCGGCCTCTGTACGGCAACACATTGCGGGCTCTTGCACAGCTCGCGGCCCGCGCCCACCCAGACCGGCCGATCCGTACCGTACCGCGGCTCGTAACCAAGAGAGCGTTTCGCCGCTCGCCAGGGCTGACGCTCGCCCTTCCTCCCACCACGCCTAGGGTTTCCCGCCGACGTCACATCCGCTCCTAAACAAAGGCTAACGCGTGGCGCCTTAGCGTCGCCTATGCCACGCGGCCGTTCGTTACAAATACGTTTGTGCATGACGCTACACTCGTAACGTGGCAGCAGAGGATGTTATCTTCAAGATTGAATATGGAACGACTTTTTGCGTCTTTCTCTGTCCTGTAAAATTAAATTTTGTGCTCACGAATTTTATTTGAGAGATAACTACACCAGTTTTAAAACATCACAACAATGTTTAAAAACATCCATGGTTTTTGACCGCTGTTATATTAACATCGATGTTATAATTTTGAAAATCGATGTTTTGTTACTGATGTCGTATCACTAACTGACACCACCAATAGAATTCCGAACCGGCTGCCACTGTGTACGATGAATTTGACTGGTGTAATGAAGGTTAAAAATACCCCTCTGTCTTCAGAATCTTCCTTTTGGTTGTGGCTTCTTATTGCCAATTCATTGCTCCCACAGAATTTAAGACAATCTATTATTTTCGACAGGGCATCTCTGTTTTTCGTAACACCAACATTGTGGCGATCAATTGATTGTGAATAGGCAGAGTTTATTTGCTCACGCGCATCAACTGTACCTAACACAGCTAAATTCAGGACATTATTTGTGTCACGGAATATTCATGTTTACTACTCTTCGAACTGAGCTTCTGCAAGTCGTTAACACCATTCTTTGTCCAACTTGCATCGCCCCCAAACCACGCAGGGAAAGCAAAATAATGCATTTTTTACCTCGCAGCCACGTATCCAATTTTTTTCCATAAATACCTTTGTAAAATGTTCTTGTATATTGTTTTTGCCAACTTGAGGCACACTGTTTAATATCTAGCCCAGGAGTTTACCTTCCTCGCTGTTTTAATTCACATTTTCAGCTAATGTTAAAGAGCCAAAATAATTGATTGCAAATACTGCACAGTATTATTCATTTCGACCTGACAGATCACTAGCAAATTAGATAGATAGATTTATTAAAGTTCGCTTTGAGCTAATGCTCGGTGGCAAACATTATTACAACTAGATATACGACAATAACAAAACTATTACGAATATTTACAAATATAATTATAATGAAAATTAGAGATTGATTTTGAGTTATCTGTAAGTTGACTTATTACTTTTCTAACACTTCACTCCACTTCACTTCACTTCATTTCACTGCGCTGCACTACACTGCACTCCCCTCCCCTCCCATGCCCCCCACCACACTACACTTCACTTCACTGTATAAGGGACATGACCATATTATTAATAATAATAACGATTATAATAATGTAACTAATAATAACAATAACTTAAAAGTTACATCAAAACCAGTAAGAGTGTTAACAATTATATCAATAATAATAATAATAACTAATAATAATAATAACTATAATAATAATAACAATAATAATAATAACAATAGTAATAATAATAATAAAAGTCCCAGTATTATTAATGATGACCTACATAGAATTAAGTATATTTTTAAATTTCACTACATTAGAAGGAAGAGTCTCTAGTGCTTTTGCAGGTAGTTTGTTCCAATCTACTATTGTACGATTCACAAAGGAGAAGTTGCCTACATCAGTTCTTTGCTTTCTACATCGTATTTTCCAGGGACGGTCTCCTCTGTTTTTATAATCAGGTTTCTGTAATCTTTTACTGAGGTCTGCCCATGCTGAGTCCCCTTTGTATATCTTGTACATTTCGCATAAACGCGCCCGTTCCCGTCTCTTAGATAAGGGTTCCCATTCATCTCGTCCATGATTTACAAACTTTCCGGCCCGTTTTTGAATTTTATCTAACGCCTCGTTTTGCCCTTTTCTGTACGGGTCCCAGCAGACCTCTCCGTACTCTAAAATAGGACGAACAAGTGTAGTATATGCCAAGGATCGGGCATTCGAACTACTGTTTTTTAGAATGCGCATTACAAAGTGCAGCGCCCTACATGATTTTTTGACCGTATTGTTAATATGATCCGACCAACCCAAGTCGCTACGCAGGACCAAACCCAAATACTTACAGTTTTTTACACGTGGTATATCGTTAGTTCCTAACTACTAGTAGTAGTTGTAGTATGTTTATTAGAAAAGATAAATAATGAAAAATAAATAATAAGAATAATATTATAATCTATTGCAATTTGAATATTGAATGAATTAAGATTTTAACTAAAAATAATGAGTTTATAAAAAATAGAGCAATATTACAATGTTAAATATAATTTGCAATGTTGAAATAAACATTAAGTACTCACTACATGATGCACTCACCCTTGTTTTTGATTTAGACAGCAGATTTTGGAAACAAGCCATTTGGTTCTCTACAGCAATGTGCAGATTTACCATCTACATATAAAGCGCAATATTTGATACGCACGTCATCTGGTGTGTCATCAGATGCATTTGTCTGCCATCCATATCTCCGACATAATACGAAACACGTCACATCTACGCTAGACACATTGACGGGTGTAGATTGTTTATCATCTACTTCCGTTAAAACAAGATTCAGAAAGCTGTGTGAATATTGAATGAACTTTCAGAAAGCTGTGAGAAGCAGAAATGCCAGTCGGAACTATCAGAATGTCAATCGAGATCAGAACCATCATTTCAATCAAGTTACGAAGTTACACAGTACAGGCTAAAGAGATGCGGAAATCGAATTATTTAAAATGCCTTTTACAGAGAACCGTTGCTACATAAAAATATTGTTTCTTGTGCTTTTTACTCATTGAATTAATTAATGTTCCATCCGAAACTCATATTCGTTTTGTAGCAACGCGCGTTTTTATACCGAAAAGAAAGCGCAGTTGTGGTACACATTTAACTCGAAAACTGTTGTTTATTGAAAATTTGCGAAATTTCAGAGCATTTTCATACGCGTATCAAGTAGGGAAACAGAGGTTAGCTTTATTATTAAATAATCTGTCAAATGAAAAAAAGGAAGTATTTTGGTAAGGTGAATAAAGTATAAAATCTTATTATTTTTTGTTAAAACCTTAATTCGTTCAATATTCAAGTTACAATAGGTTATAATGTTATTCTTACAATTTATTTTCTTATTTATCTTTTCTAATAAACATAAAACAGAAAAACTAAGAAAATTAATAAAACAAAACCTAATTTTAAGAAAATAAATAAGATTTGATTCGATTTATTTGGTCAAAAGGCAGTAAAAACTGTATATGACGTGTGGGGAAGAAGAGAAACTAATAATTTACTGTATTATTTGTATTGAGCTGTCGGGTGCAAATTATCGAATAAAAGGTTGAAATTTTGGGAAGCTGATGAGAATTTACAGGGCTACTATTTGTATTTAGCCCTCTTTATAAACATGACATATTCTTAAAAAACGAAGGAAAAAGTATTTTTTCTATTTTTCCCTTCTTTTTGGATTGTAAAGGATATAAATGTAATCGGATATAAATGCCTGAAAAAATTCTCAAAATATCTTTGTCATCGTAACGATTTAAGTCAATATTCATACGCATAATGTGGTTAAACAATTTAAACTTATATAAGAAGCTAAAAAACCCGTTTTTTCATTTGTAGGAAGTACTCAGGGTAAAATTTAAATTCGGCGAAAAACTTGTTTGTTTACACTTCAATTACGATTTTCAACATAAAATTGTTTTATTCCCCTGGGGGAAGATTTGTCAATCGTATTCTGCTACCCCCTTTCTATTGATACATTACCACATAACCTAACGTCATTATATACCTAATTTGACGCTTCGCAACGAATGTTCTTGTTGAGACAACAAGCTTTCGCAATTTACACTAACCATCCTCGAGAGTGCAACGCATGCTTTCTAATGCGCGAAATTAATGCGACTAATGCGCGAAATTGCCAAGTGATGTCCGAAATGACGCGTTCTTCGTCATTCATAGAGCATTTTTTCAAACCATCTGGCTAATGCAGGAATTAACCGGCTAATTCGCGAATTAAGCAAACTTCGTACTTAAGCTGTATCGTTCACCAACAAGGTAGCCGGGAACAAGTGTCTCCGATCAAAACTAAAGTACCACTGTGGTAGTCAGTGGAAACATAGTTCAAATAGCAGCCGAACATGTTGCGGTACAAGGCTGAAGTCAAAATAAAAGCACGCGTACGTCCGCACGATGGAGTTGGGAACGGCGACGATTGCTAGTGGAAAAGAAAAGGGCTAATGGGTAACGAGAAAGAAACTCGAAACGCGATGGAGAAAAGGCATGTAGACGCTAAAGTCGCATCGGAATCCGTTTCTCCCCGTTCTTCAGATAGCCGCGCCCCTTCTTGTTCAATGTTACCCCCACTGCCTACGCCCCCGCAGTATCTGCCGCGCTGCGTTGTGGAGGGGCGCCGGCGCTGCTCATTCAATCGATGATGGGGGTGCAGAGAAGGGGAAGGAGGGGTGGCTAAACAGAATGAAGGCTATGCATCCCCGCTGGAGAACCCCCACTACAGTGACATTTTTGCTGTCTTCATCACCATGGAAATATAAAAGGCGATGCCCCTGATTCAGAAGATCAAGAGCAGCTCCGGGGTGGGTTTGGTTTAGTTTTGCTGGGTTTGTTCGGGGGGGGGGCATTGTTTGGTGTTGGTTCTTCCTCCCTCTCTCATGTCTTTTAGAAGTACATTCGTGTGCGCGAGTGCGTGAGTTAAGGTGCGTGTGTGTGAAAGCTCTTACACGAATTTAATATCTGTCAATATGTTTGGCACTAAAATGTTAATTTGTTTAAATTTAAATGCTCCACAGTTCCGCATATTTCTTTTCGATTATACTCGATACTTTTTACAATTTTGTACTCGTCTCATCAACTGATCTGTTACACGCAGTGAATTGCTTTTAATATAGAAAAGGTTATTGACTGACCTCCGAATGACGACTTCAGTGAACCTCATATCATCATTAAAGCGGTTAGAAGAGGCGACTGGAGGGACTCACTCGCCCGACTGGTGTACCGACAATTGTGACATTTTGCGGCTGCGATTGAGGCGAAAGAAAAGAAGACGAGCTTGGTAAACACCAGCAAAATGCCGCGTTGCCTGATGGCGAAGAAATGGAAAACATATCCTTGGGCAATGAGGGATACGGAGGAAGGGATAATGTGTGGAGATGGGACAACTGTCGGAGATAAGCATCTGGAAGATGAAGAAATTGACGTGGTTGGAGACGGCAGCTGGGCCGTCGGCCCCGCCAGCCCTACCGCCGGAGCCACTGCCCCCAGCCCATCGCCTAGCATGCCTCCGAACCTGGGCCCCACGTCTACGGCAGCCTCTACCACAATTGTGGCAACCACCGATTGTCCAAGCGCAAGCAGAGTGGCCGTCCTCTACAATGGTAAGTTATGCAGAGAGCGAGGTTGGGAATGCAGGGAACGCCCAAGAATTCGTCAATATTTACATCTGTTCACCAGTGCTTCACATACACATATTATATTATTCCTTCCTTGAGTACTTCCCGTTTTCACACATATACATCATTCTAGACAAGAAGATATCATTGTTAACATCGATTATCGAAAACGATGCATCAAATTACTATTTGATGACAAGGTACATATTTCATAAATAATTTGACTTCAATATTTTTCAACACTGGATATTGTTTTTGACATTTTATTATTTGTATAAATAACTATTTTCATAAACTAATATAATACAAGTTTTTTACATAAAAGCTTTCCTATTTCGAAGAGGCTTGCAATCTTTGCATATTTTGGATCACGAAGATAAATTGGCTTTATTGATCAAAGAAAACAATTCAAGACTTTGGTCACCAAGCCAAGTATAGCGATAAACGAATAGAAATTAACTTATTACTTGAATAAGTTAGGCACATTTTATATCTGTGGGTCATAAGTGAATTCTTTTGAAAAATTGTCGACCCTGTCTGAATTATTTAATAATGCATAAACTAGTTCATTTTCATGTAAATAAAAATAGAAAACTTTTTATTAAGTTATTTTATTGAATATCTTTATAATGAGAAAAACATGATTTGAGTGAAATTGCATGGGAAGACCTATTTTTATAGATATCCATATTAATACATTAATACATTAATCTGAATGTCCTTAAAACATTAGATTTTTATATTAGCCTAAGAATCAGGTTCTCTTTATATTTATAAGCTTTTTTAAGGGTTTTAAGAAGTTTAAATTCATTACAATGACAATCTTTAAAATTCAGTCCTCTAAATCCAGCTCCTTTGAATTTTATGTTTGGCATAGTTTAGAATATCTCTTTAACTTCCCTAAATTATCTTAAGAAAATAATTGTTAAAAGTCATAGGCAAAGGTAAATAATGATGAAAGCTACAGTTGTTTTCTAGTTAATATGCGGTCAAATGGTTAATGAAATAATTGTGATGAAAAATTGTACTCTTCTTAAAAGTATTGCTTTTCAAAGATTTCAGAATGAGATTACTTGCAAAAATGTTGTACAGACTATTTTCATATGGAACACCTGTTAAAGAAATTCAAACAGTTTCACATGCATATTCCACTGTTCTGTGGATACATTTTAACAAAGATGCATTATTTTCAAGAGCATGTGTTAAATGTAAGTGAAAATGTCAACAAATAGATTGTGGATGTAGGTGCTAATCATTGAATTACAACCAGGTAATAATGTGAATGTAAGGCACAAATTAGAGGTCATAAATATATTTTTTCAACATGTGCTCAATGCTTATTCAGAAAATGATAATGTTTTTTAATACTTCATAATTTGCTTCAATTAATGAGTTAATTTTATTAATTGCAGATTGGCCACTAAGAGAAGAAAGACTCTCCATTAAAGGTGCTGCTACAGAAGAATGCCATTATTTATCTAAATAATATAACTTCATTTATTTCACTCCAAAAAGTTTTCAACTGTATTTGAAAGAAACTTTCAAAATACTAAATATTTAACTAGTACAAATATTTATAATTTTGGTCATGATGTGTTCAGTTCCTATTTGAATATATTATTACATAATACTAAGATAGGATGAACTACTGCTTATAAATACAGACATGTACAATTGAAATTTGTTTTTAAGAAGAGTAAATTTTTTCATCACTTTTCATTTGAGAATCATTATTTGTTAGCTTTTGGTCTATGTCATTGTTTCTGACCAAATCATACACTGCAAATGAAACAACACAAACGTTTACACATTATTTCATCTGCAAAGTAGATAGTACTATTTTTCTCTCATATATCATTTATTGTAGTGATACACAAATTGCAGTACGTACTCATGAAGTAATTTTAATTTCAATTTCAGCTTTTGAGTTTAACAACCACAAAAACATTACAAAACAGCAGTCAAAGGCATTAAGCAATTAATGGCCAACTGAAACAAAAATAATTCTAAAATTCATGACATTGATTCAAAATGAGTTGTAGATTGAGCAGTTATTCAGAATTTAATTTTAGTTCAGAACGAAGAGTGAAAATGCCTGTTCTTAAATGAGGACACAGCCTGAAAATTGCATGTAATTATACTAAATTAATCTCCACTACATTAGATAAAGTTTATTATTATAAATAAACTTATTGTAAATCATATTTACTATATTTAGTAACAACAAAAACTATTTATTCTCAATATAATAATGTATTTCGTAAAAGTTTTCATCATTTCTATCTGCAACATTGTAACAGATATCTTTTAGGATAACTTTGCTATTCTTGCTTTCCTACTTCAGATTTTTCATAACGTATTGAATATGTACAATGTTTATGATTTTTCTACTAGCAACATTTAAATTAGTTTAAACATTTCTAAGAGCAACATTTATGATTTTTCTACTAGCTCATTGTCTATGACTGGTGATGGAGCCCAATGGTTCAGGGAGTTGTGTGTGTGTGTGTGTGTGTGTGTGGGTGTGTGGAAAAATTGAGCAGAAAGCTTGAAATTGTTTTAATCTTTTTAGTTTGGATCTAGAATTAACATAATATTTTTCTTTCCTTTCTACTAGCTGAGCTTAAGTCCCTGCAAATAGATTTGTACACAAAGAAAACATTTTAAAAATTAACTTAGGTGTACATCAAAAACAAGCAATGCTATCAAAAATACTGTTTATAAAATATTGTAAAGCTTGAAATTTTGAGTAAAATGAGTACCCACACTTGACATATTAATTGATTATTAAATTCCATTTTAAAGTTGTATCTAAAGCTCTTTAAGCCAGACGAGACCAAGTTATCACTTCTTCCTACCGCCAATTATATAATATATTTTTAATTCGTTCATGATGGTCTTACATTTATTTCTTGGACTTATTGAAAGATTTTAAGTGCACAATGAAATTATTTCTGGAAATCCTGACAATATCCTTGTACAAAATCTGAGACAGTAAAAAATAAATTTGGATTTGAGTTGGCTCAAACTCCATTATCATTCATTGATGAAGGAATGAGTAAGACTCACAATTCAGAATATTATGACTTATTTTCTTCTGCAAATGATGTCTATTTTTAATTCAGCATTTCATGTGGTTGATGGTGGGTTATTGTTGCATCATGTATTGTGGCAGACAACGAATCATTGTCTTCCATTCTGGAGAAACACTTAGACTACACCGAAGTGCACTTCAAAGCAGTGGCGATGCGTGTCATTATTGCGTGGTTATCGCTATAATTGTCCAGAGTTTATCTACCTGAAGCGACGAGGCGAGAGGGGAGAGAGAGAGGGGGAGAGGGGAGGGGAGAGGGGTGGGGAAGGGGAGGGGGTGGGGAGAGGAGTGGGAGGGGAGGGGGAAGTTTGTGTCAATGTTGCAGTGTGTTCCGTTTTTAACACGCTCAAAACAACAAAACACGCTCAAAACTTTTTTTACTTTTTCGCCTTACTTCGTAAGAAGAGAAAGTATTGTATTGATTGATTAGTGATTTCTGAAGCGTCAACTGCTAAGGTCATTTAGAGTATGTTTTTAATCGTGGGAGGTGGCGGCGATCTCCCGCTGTCTGGCGAGATCCAGCGCCGACCTACGCCGGATTTCGGGAATTGTCCCCGACCAGGTATCTCCCACCAGCGTGGCAGCTCTCCAGCCGGAACAAGCTCTAAGCTCCCGACATGTGTTGTAGTGCAGTGCATGTGAGTGCAAGTAAGTAAGGGGTGAGTGAGTGTAAGTTATTACTTAGCGATATTTCGCACGCGGTATGCAACCCGTTTGTTAGGGTACACCGGAATTCGTCCGGTATTGATCAGAATAATCACGGAAAACTAACGACAAGAGCAGCCAGCCGCTAGAATTCTCCTCCAAACACCGCCTACTGACAAGCTAGGGTCGAAAATCTTGTCACCGTCGGGATTCGAACCGTAGGACCTCCCGGTCAGAGGCACGTAAGTATTCCAACGCTGGAAGATGGCGATTTTTGACAGAAAAACTCATAATGTCGGGCCTTGGTAACTAAAAAATTGATAAAGGGTATAGCAGAATAAGGCGATGAAAAGTGCCCCCAGGGCAATCTGTTGCAGAGATACGAGAAACGTGGTTTGCATGATTTATTTATTCTCAACATCTATTGTGTGGCTGAAACAAATTGCAGGGACATAATTCAATTTGAAGATATTTTTGTCAACGAATTTTGACGCCGAATTCATATAAAAAATAAATAAAAGTTTGAAATTCATTTTTGACGTGATAACGTTGGAGTACTGTTTCATTTCCTCCCTAAAATGGGTCTTATAACATTCTAAAACATATATTTTTTTCAGATTTTTAAACAATGTGGACAGTAGTGAAAAAAAATCAAACCGTTTTAGTTTAAACATTTGAAATTCGCGCCAAAAAGTGATTGGAAAAACTTGTGTCACCCATGTTTAAACAGTTTATATTAAAATTATTGAAAGGTCTTGCTTACCAGGGTGATTTGAAGCTTTTTGCTGGCAAATGTTTGTTTTACGTGGAAAGTATTTATTATCGAAATAAAATAATCAAACCCCTTTTGTTTTTAGATTTATCTATTTTTCTAATATAAATCAAATTACTCGGTTTTAGGTTTATTAATTATTTGTTTATAATATAAGTCAAATTACTTAGCTGTAGATTAATTAATCATTGACAATTAGACAAACATAGGCAATAATTGTCGCATTCTTCAATAACTGAGATCACGGATTTCTTTATAAACAGTTTACTCAAAATTTCTTTTAATTTAAAAATCTGAAAAAAATATGTTATAGAATGTTATAAGACCCATTTTAGGAGGGAAAAAAATGAAACAGCATTCCAACGTTATTACGTTGAAAATGAATTTCAAAATTTTACTTATTTTTTCTGTACGAATTTGGCGTCACAATTCGTTGACAAAACTACCTTTAAATTGAACTATGTTTCCCCGTCTCTGCAATTTTTTCAGCTTGATACACGCAATAGATACCGAGAAAAAATAAAACATACAAAACACGTTTCTCATTGCAACAGATTGCTCTAGGAGGCTGATTTTTTGTGAATCTACGTCATTTTGTATTCTCTTTCATTTGAGCATCGCGATTATCGATTTGGGTTGGGGGCACTTTTCACCGCCTTATTCGACTATACCCTTTCTTGCTATATGTAGTAAATTACTTCATCTAATACGCTGTGTAGTCAGAATCCATGTTTTGTGGGTCCTTGACCAAGAAAAATCGATTGACGGTCTGTCTCTCTGTTGGTCTGTCCATCCGTCTGTCTGTGGTCAACTCCAGCGCCTAAACCGTTTACAAAATTTTCTCCAAAAGTTTTATTCCGCGATCGATTTAAAGGAATTCGAAGTTTTGTAAGTTTGAAATTTTTATCACGAATATTTACTCTGATGCAGAATCGTGAATTAAATACATTTAAGTAAATATCAACACAAATTCGATAATTAAAACTGCGATTCATACAGCTGAATCATGTTCAGAGAGACGGAATTCACACAACAACTGCCGTTCTGTGGGGCGAAATGCTATTGTCGCATTCCAATCTGATATTTCATGAAGGCTGGCAAATGGAGTACAAGAAATTAGAATTCACAATATTACACCAAATGACTCATTTTAAAAAATGCACATGACCTTTTTTTAAAAAAATGATTTTTTGGAATAGATTTTATTAAACAAAAACAAAACAATTGAAATTGTACTTTTGCAATGCTAATTATTTTTCTATATTTGTAATTTAGTAATTTAACTTTTTTGCCCAATAAAACCTAATAGAGCTAATGACAATTCAGATTATTATATATTGACGCTATATCACGTGCCAGTTTTATAAATATTCACGTCTCAAACGAAGCGCGGGAAATTTGAATGTACCATTTCGATTCTTTTTCCCAATTTTGGAAAATACAGAGAATGCGACGAAAATGGAACCAACACCACTTTCTTTACCCTTCTTTTCTACATACGTGAAAAAATGAAGAAAAAATTGAAGCAGTTTCTGAGAAAATGCTTGTTTAATTTAAAAATTGCCTATTTGACGAAAAATTACACAAAAATACTTATATTTTCGAACAATTGAACATGATCTTATTTGAAGATTTTTGAAGAACACATTTCATTAAGAAAAAAACGACAACATTATTTTCATAATTGTAGTTGTTGGAAGACGCTGAAAAAATTATGAATTTTTGCAATTATCAAAAAATTAGGGAATTCAACATACATAGGACATGCACTGTTCTCTTAAGCGTCCTTTGCGCTATCGGAGGTCAAAACTTAATAAAAAAATTTGGTTCCGTTTTTGAGAAAAAATGTTTTAAAACAATTAAAAATTACCTACATTTCACGGAAAACTACGCGAAACGTTCTCAAATTATCGAAAAATTGTAGACATCTTTAAAGAACAGCTTTCATTAAGAAAAAATATCTATTTTCAATATTCTGGTTGTGGGAAGACGCCAAAAAATGAAACTTTTCTAAGTTTCGAAAAATCAGGAATTTTAATGGAAATAAGACCCTCATTATTCTCTTAAATGTAGTTCACACTATTCAACAACCGAATTTAATTAAAAAATTAGATGTCTTTTTTTTTGAAAATTTAGAAATGTTCCAGGGACTATATATAAAGTTCCCCCCAAATTAAAATATCGGTTTCAAATTCAAGGGTCCACAACATCAGCAAAATAGATTTAGGAATATCCGTTTGGGGGAAAATCGACTGAATGGTTTAGTCGTTAGCGTAGTTGACAGACAGACGGACAGACATTTTGAAAATCGATTTTTCGGTGTCAAGCACCTACAAAACATGGATTCTGGATACACCACGTGTTAGAGGATTTTTTTCTATATTTAAAAAGTGGATTTATGTAATTTTTCATTACCACGGCCAGCAATACGTTTTTCTGTCGAAAATTTACCGTTTGTACCCGCAGTATTCTATAACTTTCTCTCTACTGCGTAAGAAATAGTGAGAAAGTAAAAACGGAGAGTTCGACGATTTTGACATTACCACCTTTTATTTACCATCTTTTGATACACATGAGGAGAAAAATTATAGAAAGAATTAGGTGCGTAATTTCACAAACAATTGTTTAAAAATTTTAAATTGCGAATATTTCTTGCAAAATTACACGAAAACTATACACATTTTAGAAAAAATTATCATGGCCTTACTTCAACGTCTTTTAAGAACAGATGTCATTAAGAAAAAATCTATCTTCAATATTTTCGTTTTACGACGCCCAAAAGTTGTACTTTTACAATTTTCGAAAAATCTGGGATTTCAAGGAACATGACATTCGGAGATTGACAGTCGGCGACCGACACTCGGAGACCTACAGTTTCCACGGAGAGACAGTTTCCACGGAGCGACAGTCTCCACGGACCGACAGTCGGCGGGCGACAGTCCGAGGTCAACAGACCGAGATCGACAGTCCGAGATCGAAAATCCGAGTGCGACAGGCAGTAATCGACAGTCGGAGTTCGACAGTCCGAAACCGACCGCCCCAAACCCACAGCCCGAGTTCGACAACCCGAGACCAACAGTCTGAAATGGACAATCCGATATCAACAATCCGACATCGACAGTCCGAGTTCGACTGTTGGAAATCGACAGTCCGAGTTCGACTGTTGGAAATCGACAGTCCGAGTTCGACTGTTGGAAATCGACAGTCCGAGTTCGACTGTTGGAAATCGAGTGTTGGAAATCGAGTGTTGGAAATCGGCTGTTGGAAATCGAGTGTTGGAAATCGAGTGTTGGAAATCGAGTGTTGGAAATCGAGTGTTGGAAATCGAGTGTTGGAAATCGAGTGTTGGAAATCGAGTGTTGGAAATCGACTGTTGGAAATCGACTGTTGGAAATCGACTGTTGGAAATCGACTGTTGGAAATCGACTGTTGGAAATCGACTGTTGGAAATCGACTGTTGGAAATCGACTGTTGGAAATCGACTGTTGGAAATCGACTGTTGGAAATCGACTGTTGGAAATCGACTGTTGGAAATCGACTGTTGGAACTCGACTGTTGGAACTCGACTGTTGGAACTCGACTGTTGGAACTCGACTGTTGGAACTCGACTGTTGGAACTCGACTGTTGGAAATCGACTGTTGGAAATCGACTGTTGGAAATCGACTGTTGGAAATCGACTGTTGGAAATCGACTGTTGGAAATCGACTGTTGGAAATCGACAGTCCGATGTCGACAGTCCGATGTCGACAGTCCGATGTCGACAGTCCGATGTCGACAGTCCGATGTCGACAGTCCGATGTCGACAGTCCGATGTCGCCAGTCCGATGTCGACAGTCCGATGTCGACAGTCCGATGTCGACAGTCCGATGTCGACAGTCCGATGTCGACAGTCCGATGTCGACAGTCCGATGTCGACAGTCCGATGTCGACAGTCCGATGTCGACAGTCCGATGTCGACAGTCCGATGTCGACAGTCCGATGTCGACAGTCCGATGTCGGCAGTCCGATGTCGTCAGTCCGATGTCGGCAGTCCGATGTTGACAGTCCGACATCTACCATCCGAAATGTCCGTGACCGACAGTCCGACATAGAGTCTGAAATCGACAGTTCGATATCGACAGTCCGAGATCAACAGTCGAGGATGGACAGTCCGAGATCGATTATCGAGACCGACATTCCGTGACCGACAGGCTGAGTCTAAGAGCTCAAGACCGAAAGCACGCGACCGACGGGCTGTGACTAACAGCTCGAAGCCCCAGGCTCCGACAGAGAGTACGAGACTGACAATCCGAGATCGAGTCGGAGACTGACAGTCCACACTGACCTTCTGGGACCCAGAGCCCGAGATCGATAGTACGAGACCGACAGCCAAAACCGACACCTCGAGACCGTCAGTACGGGTTCGACTTTTCGTGACCGACATTTCGAGACCGGGAATCCGGGACCACAGTCCGAGACCGCGAATACGACACCGGAGGCCTGAGACCGATAGTTGGAGTTCGAAATTCCGACAGCGCGAAATCGGCAAGAACTTCGTCTGAGATGTCACGTCTGAAATGTCACGTCTGAAATACCACGTCTGAAATACCACGTCTGAAATGTCACGTCTGAAATGTCACGTCTGAAATGTCACGTCTGAAATGTCACGTCTGAAATGTCACGTCTGAAATGTCACGTCTGAAATGTCACGTCTGAAATGTCGCGTCTGAAATGTCGCGTCTGAAATGTCGCGTCTGAAATGTCGCGTCTGAAATGTCGCGTCTGAAATGTCGCGTCTGAAATGTCGCGTCTGAAATGTCGCGTCTGAAATGTCGCGTCTAAAATGTCGCGTCTGAAATGTCGCGTCTGAAATGTCGCGTCTGAAATGTCGCGTCTGAAATGTCGCGTCTGAAATGTCGCGTCTGAAATGTCGCGTCTGAAATGTCGCGTCTGAAATGTCGCGTCTGAAATGTCGCGTCTGAAATGTCGCGTCTGAAATGTCGCGTCTGAAATGTGTCGCGTCGTCATGCGTCTGAAATGGTCGCGTCTGAAATGTCGCGTCTGAAATGTCGCGTCTGAAATGTCGCGTCGTCGCGTCTGAAATGTCGCGTCTGAAATGTCGCGTCTGAAATGTCGCGTCTGAAATGTCGCCGTGTCGAAATGTCGCGTCTGAAACTGAAATGTCGCGTCTGAAATGTCGCGTCTGAAATGTCGCGTCTGAAATGTCGCGTCTGAAATGTCGCGTCTGAAATGTCGCGTCTGAAATGTCGCGTCTGAAATGTCGCGTCTGAAATGTCGCGTCTGAAATGTCGCGTCTGAAATGTCGCGTCTGAAATGTCGCGTCTGAAATGTCGCGTCTGAAATGTCGCGTCTGAAATGTCGCGTCTGAAATGTCGCGTCTGAAATGTCGCGTCTGAAATGTCGCGTCTGAAATGTCGCGTCTGAAATGTCGCGTCTGAAATGTCGCGTCTGAAATGTCGCGTCTGAAATGTCGCGTCTGAAATGTCGCGTCTGAAATGTCGCGTCTGAAATGTCGCGTCTGAAATGTCGCGTCTGAAATGTCTAAAATGTCGCGTCTGAAATGTCGCGTCTGAAATGTCGCGTCTGAAATGTCGCGTCTGAAATGTCGCGTCTGAAATGTCGCGTCTGAAATGTCGCGTCTGAAATGTCGCGTCTGAAATGTCGCGTCTGAAATGTCGCGTCTGAAATGTCACGTCTGAAATGTCACGTCAGAAATGAACACGTCTGAAATGTCACGTCTGAAATGTCACGTCTGAAATGTCACGTCTGAAATGTCACGTCTGAAATGTCACGTCTGCGATGTCACGTCTGCGATGTCACGTCTGCGATGTCACGTCTGCGATGTCACGTCTGCGATGTCACGTCTGCGATGTCACGTCTGCGATGTCACGTCTGAGGTATGAAGTCTGAGGTATGAAGTCTGAGGTATGAAGTTTGAGGTATGAAGTCTGAGGTATGAAGTCTGAGGTATGAAGTCTGAGGTATGAAGTCTGAGGTATGAAGTCTGAGGTATGAAGTCTGAGGTATGAAGTCTGAGGTATGAAGTCTGAGGTATGAAGTCTGAGGTATGAAGTCTGAGGTATGATGTCTGAGGTATGATGTCTGAGGTATGAAGTCTGAGGTATGAAGTCTGAGGTATGAAGTCTGAGGTATGAAGTCTGAGGTTTGAAGTGTGAGATATGAAGTCTGAGGTATGAAGTGTGAGATATGAAGTGTGAGATATGAAGTGTGAGATATAAAGTGTGAGATAGGAAGTGTGAGATAGGAAGTGTGAGATAGGAAGTGTGAGATAGGAAGTGTGAGATAGGAAGTGTGAGATAGGAAGTCCGAATACGAAGAATGCAAAGTCCGAGATACGAAGTAGGAAGATACGAAGAGAAGTGAGATACGAAGTCCGAGATAGGAAAGATACGAGCGAGATACGAAGTAGGAAGTGCGAGATAGGAAGTGCGAGATAGGAAGTGTGAGATACGAAGTGTGAGATACGGTGTGAGATACGAAGTCCGAGATACGAAGTCCGAGATACGAAGTCCGAGATACGAAGTCCGAGATACGAAGTCCGAGATACGAAGTCCGAGATACGAAGTCCGAGATACGAAGTCCGAGATACGAAGTCCGAGATACGAAGTCCGAGATATGAAGTCCGAGATATAAAGTCCGAGATATGAAGTCCGAGATATGAAGTCCGAGATATGAAGTCCGAGATATGAAGTCCGAGATATGAAGTCCGAGATATGAAGTCCGAGATATGAAGTCCGAGATATGAAGTCTGACTCAAATCTAACATCTCTAGCTTGAGACAAGTCACAGACTAAGACTAAGACTAAAAGACTAAGACTAAAAGACTAAGACTAAAAGACTAAGACTAAAAGACTAAGACTAAAAGACTAAGACTAAAAGACTAAGACTAAAAGACTAAGACTAAAAGACTAAGACTAAAAGACTAAGACTAAAAGACTTAGACTAAAAGACTTAGACTAAAAGACTAAGACTAAAAGACTAAGACTAAAAGACTAAGACTAAAAGACTAAGACTAAAAGACTAAGACTAAAAGACTAAGACTAAAAGACTAAGACTAAAAGACTAAGACTAAAAGACTAAGACTAATAGACTAAGACTAAAAGACTAAGACTAAAAGACTAAGACTAAAAGACTAAGACTAAAAGACTAAGACTAAAAGACTAAGACTAAAAGACTAAGACTAAAAGACTAAGACTAATAGACTAAGACTAATAGACTAAGACTAATAGACTAAGACTAAAAGACTAAGACTAAAAGACTAAGACTAAAAGACTAAGACTAAAAGACTAAGACTAAAAGACTAAGACTAAAAGACTAAGACTAAAAGACTAAGACTAAAAGACTAAGACTAAAAGACTAAGACTAAAAGACTAAGACTAAAAGACTAAGACTAAAAGACTAAGACTAAAAGACTAAGACTAAAAGACTAAGACTAATAGACTAAGACTAATAGACTAAGACTAATAGACTAAGACTAAAAGACTAAGACTAAAAGACTAAGACTAAAAGACTAAGACTAAAAGACTAAGACTAAAAGACTAAGACTAAAAGACTAAGACTAAAAGACTAAGACTAAAAGACTAAGACTAAAAGACTAAGACTAAAATACTAAGACTAAAGACTAAGACTAAGAGACTACGACTAAGAAACTACGACTAAGGGACTGCGACTAAGAGACAGACTAAGAGACTAAGGCTTAATAACGGAGACTAGAGAACTAAGTCGAAAGGACTGACTAATAAACTAAGACAAAAATGGAACGTTATGACAAACTTCAAGTCCGGGACCACAATTCGAGACTTCAAGACCGAGACTACAACTCTGCGGCCATAGGATTGTGTCTTCAGGTTTGATATAGAAAACTGAGCGTAAAAGACAGACTACATTGCTGAGGCTACACGGCTAGGTCTACAAGGCTGAGACTACAAGGCTGGGACTACAAGGGTGAGACTACAAGAGCGACTACAAAACAGGGTGTCTTTTAACCTAATAGATAACCCGATAGTTCCATAGATTCCAATGGATTTAATGTAACAGTTATTTTATAATTTAAAAATGAATTTTTTAAATTTTCCAATAAATTGACAATATAGATAGTGATGAATGGCAGTCGTTTCCTGCTATAGAAGTAAAACTAATCTGGGTATACCTAGGGAACGCATCTTTATATCGCAAACGAAATCTAAATTAAATTTCAATGCGTGCGAAAAAATGATTGTGAACTAAGCAGCCTTTGGCCATGTGAGAAGTGTCTATAAGCTGTAACCGTACCCCTCGTCGTTCACCGATTACAAAAGTAGATCTGTCATTTGCCTACTTCGCGACGTGTGATTACACCGTCACGCATCCCTGGGAATATCTCAGTTTACGGATAAACTTCCCTATTGGTAGTGGGTTCGTCTTTGTTAAACTACTGATCAATTAACAAACCAACACAATTTTTCAGTTTTAAATGACAAATAACATATATTCTAGAGCGCCAAAATGTAACAAATTTTACATTTTTCGTTTACATCAATGTAATTACATGTATTCTATTGAATGAAAATCACTGTACAAATGAAATTCACAGATCCTCCTATGTTCTCACTTTTCGTAAAATCATGGTAGCTAATTCCCTACCTAAACTGCAGTTTTTCACTAGAATAATAATAATTCAGATCCCTGTTTACAAGAAAACAAGCAATGGATACATTTTTACACTTCACAAAGAATATCACACATGAGACACACAAATCATAGTACAAATATTCATCCTGTAAAAGAAAAATACATACACACAATACTCGAAATTTACTACTACATTTTAAATCACTAATTACGTTACACTCAGTAGTCACATTTGACCTTCGGCTTCTACATAGCCTTTCAACACAAAATTTTGTTTCATAATGTCTCTTAAATGATTTGAATCATTAAAATATGACTCTAAATAAATAATTCTGTACAAAACAACTTCTATCATAAACATAAAGAATTACTTTAATCTGATTCTTGTTACGACTGTCGAAAAGAAATAAAACCACTGGCTAGCAAGACCAATGTTCTAAGAAACTTGCCCGATCAACGTCTGTTTTTGAGGGAAGCTCACATTACAACGTTTTGGCTAGTATAATGATAATCCTATCTCACAAGTTTTTTCCAGACTGAAATCTAATGAGTGTTCTTTCTGTGACTCACAACCGGCGAATTCCTCAAGTTGGTCCCGCGCTGTGTAGCTGGCCCGTCGCGCGACCCTCGCGCCTCAAGGTCGTCGTTCTTCTGCAAAGTCCCTGCGTTGTCTGTCGCACTGAAGTATTCCGAACACCGTCTCCCAGTCGTCTCCCAGGCGAAAATTCACCACAGCTTTCGCAGAGGCGATGGTCGCTTCAGAATGCGAGTCCGAAACTCCAAGTTATGACTTCGTAATGGCAAAAGTCAAACTAGTTGTTGGATAATCCGTCTTTCTCATAACTCTCAAAATTCCATCATAGGATTTCCAAAGTGAAATTCCCAAAAATAAGAATAAAGAATATATGAAAAGTATGAAATATATTAAAGCTGTAACAAAGAAGAAACATGTCCTATGTTACAATAGTCCTCTTTTCTAGCAACAAGAATGCAGCAACGTGGTTTTACAGATTCATTTCGATCTATTACCGCCGTCGTTCTTTCATTCATTGCATTCTTGTTTAATATTCATTTACTAATTCCATGTAATCTCACGATATTCACAGTACGTAAGTCCATGAAAAGTGCTCAGTCAATTACCTTTTATTAAAGCTTTTGTGTTCCGCAATCTTCGCGTGTCCCTCGTCGACCATGTGGCGTACTCGTAGACAACCGTTCTCCTTGACGTCTCGAACCAGAAAGAGCGAGCTCTTTTTTGACGCAAGTTCACGCCACGTCCGTATTTCCACGAAAATTTCCTGATTGGCTACGGTCTGAGTGCGTTCAGAAATCCTTCTCTGACTTACGCCATCTCTACGCCACTGTAGAAACTACGTGTAGAGCCTAATGTCGGGTATTATTGCTTCCATTTTCCGTTGGTTATAAATGTGACCGGCGACAAGCGGTTACAAAGCAATGTGGTTATCAAAAAGGTGAAAAAAAGCTATTTCAGTGTAACCAAGGAACAATGACTTGGACGTTTTAGTTCTGTTCCCTCGCGGTGCTTGTTTCAGGTTGAGCTCAATCGCCTATCGCACATCAGGGTGCGTTTTTACGCGAGTCCTTTACCTCTCACACATCGACGCACGACATTGTCACGTTTGGTATCATTGAGTAAATTATTGAACACGTTTTTTTTTATTTTTTCTATTCGATATGTAATTTTCGAGAAAAATTCATTTTAAATGTTTTTGCTTAGTTTGATTTTTTTGATAAGTGATATTTATCATGAAACGAAAAAAAAGTTAAATCCAAGTAAAGTATTTTTCCCGGAAGTATTTTTCCGATTCTGCATTAAACAAATGTGGATTCCTATTTCATTTTTGCCCATCCACAACCGCGGGGGGGGGGGTAGATATCATTGAATCGCCCCGTCGATACAAACAACTTTCATTATCTACTTTTCTCCGATCCACACTTTTCGTGATATCCTCAAAAGCAATATTAACTCGGGATATATATCTTTGAACCCGGTGAATTAGCAGATAAGTCAAAAACAGGAATATTTATAAAATTATGAAAGAAAATTAAACCTTTTTAGTTATGTTTTTTTACATTTAAATGGTCAATTTTTTTGATAATTGTTTTGCTTTCTATGACTTTACAAATAATATAGATAGTACTATCAAAAAAGTAAGCATGTACTACTATTTTCCTCGGAGATAAATGTTCCTTAAGTTAAAAAAACAAGAATTTGTGTCAATTGACTTCAACGTTTGGGTTGGCATGTAGTCAATCACCCAGTGCGTTCCTGTTCCATATTGTGGGTCATCTGGAACCTCCTAATTGTTTCCTTTCCTTTTAGCTTAACGATTCTTCTTCTATTTCGGTTTTAGGAGATTTATTTATTTTTTCGCATTTGCACGTTGTTTGGCAATGGGGATACATTTGGTATTTCTTTCAATAGACATTTCCTATAATTTCATCTTTACAATTGGGTTTTATTTACACACCAATACTTTACTTCTATTCGTATTTACTTCTATATTAGCAATTACTTCTATATTCATACAGCTATTTACAAAAATACAACTACAACAATGCAATTATTTATATTCATATCCACAACAATAGCCGTTTTATTTAGAATAAATGAAGTGATCACGCTAGCCGTGAACTTACTGTGCAGCCATGAACTACAAACAATATCTTAAACTTTGCAAATACCTAAAAAAATAATATTTTTTCCCATTCTACACATTCCTCCAAGAGTTACGCCCTCTCATTAAATGTCCTGGCTACTGCATAGTTCCATTAAATATATTTTTAGGGACTAAAACGTAGTAAAACATGCATAAACTATTTCAGCATGTTCAGGAGAAGACATAGAATAAAACGGGGCGAATTATGAAAAATCAATTTTTCCCCGACTTTTTCGTGTTCTTCTTCCCTTAAAATACAAGTGATAGAATCGAAACGAATACATGCATCAATTAGCCCCATTTCTTCATGCACTTTTGTGAAAACGGCACTTCAATAACTTCAACCGTTCAAAAATTACAGGAGGGGCTAAAGTTATATGACTCATCCTGTATATGTGTGTATGTGTATATATATATATATATATATATATATATATATATATATATATATATATATATATATATATATATATATTGTAACCCGTCGGCGGTGGGTCGGGGGTTTGCATGCTCAATAATACACAGATGGGCATTTCAAGATAATATTTACTTATTCTAAAATATGATTATGATGATGATTGGCATAACAATGATTTTTACAAATGAATTTACATGTTTTTTTTTTGTACATCGGCGGCCTCTTATTTACTTTAAAATGAAATTTGATACAAAAATTGAACACAAGTACTTGGCCGCTACCCTCGTGCCTGATTACCGGCACATCCGCTACAGCTCCGAATATCTAAAGTTCGTCCGCACTTACGCGGGAAACAAGGGCTGAGCGTCACCTGGCTGCACAAAACTACTTATCTGGTACTCTTCTGAGGCGTGATGTCAGCAGTGGTGAGTGATGCATTCCCGGGCTGGAGTCGGGCGGCTGTGGCGCGTACTCAGGCGGAAGCCACCAACAACACGCTCCCTCTGGACCCAATGCTGCGCTGGCGTCGTCCACATTTCATGACACGCGACCCAGGTCACAACGTCTCGTTGCCGATCGTAAACAATGGTGATTCCGCGCTCGGCTTGCGGTCTCCGAAGAGGAAGTTCCTTCCGGTAGCGAGTCTAATGAATTTCACCGATGATGTGACATTGCGCAGAGCAAAAATCTCGTATGAAGCGCCAAGTCAAATAGCGCACGTTTTGAGAGTAATCATTTCAGCTCACGTGACTAATTAAGTTTATGCGGCGCGCGGTAGAGCAAGTGTCTCCCACCGATCTCTAGACACAAGTGTCTCTTACCGATCTCTCGATACAAGTCTCTCTCACCGATCTCTAGATACAAGTCTCTCTCACCGATCTCTAGATACAAGTCTCTCTCACCGATCTCTAGATACAAGTGAGTTTTGGGCGGCGCGCTACCACGAACGAAGGCACCTCTTCCCTCTCCACGGACCGGGGGCCTGTCTTCGATTCGCTCGTCCTTCGCTAAAGAGGCGGCACTTGAGCCAATGGCTCGCGAGCTCGCATCGACAATGTGCGGCATTGTATGCTCGAAAGTAGGTCTCGCGAGTCCACAGGTGACCACGTGCGCATAACGAAAGGGTGGTATATTGGCGCGGCACGTCCGAAGACGGTGACACATGTTTCCCCGCCTTCGCGCCTCGGTCACGGCGTTTTACTCCTTTCTTTTCGGGTGCCGGCGACGGTTAGCCCAGGCCGTTCTTTGATTGACGTTATTGCTTTATTGCCCTGCCTGGTGCCTCTCTCCCGGGTGAACACTTGAGCAAAACGAATTTTGATGCTCCTTTAAGCAGCACGTCTGTGGATCGGACTCAAAAGGCATACCCAGCGAGCGCGGGACTCGACGCGGCACGCGCCGGTGCGTCTCGGTAGCACAATGCTTTTGACGGTCATAAATATGTTTCCGAGTTCGGCTGAGTGGGTGATGACGAGGGGTTGGCAGAGACCGGTGGTAGGGCTTGGCCTCGATAATTGTCGTTTAGTGTGGAGAGGCTATTGAGTCCGCGGCACCCAGGAACGGTCATAAAACCTTTTGAACGGCGCGGCCACGCACCTAAGCGGGTGGGGCGGCGGTCGGCATACTATGACCAGTATTTTATTTTATTATATTATTATTTCGGAGGACGTACCGTTACAATATATTGAGACGAACCGGTAAACCCGGCTTGTTCGAAGTAAATTTATTTGCAAGGGACAGGTGTTCTTTTTCGTGAATGGGCTCGGGGTTATTAATCAGACACCATTGTTCCGTGAACAAAATAAACATGAATTATTTATTATTCTAAACAAATCACTATTGATTACAAATATCTGTGATTGTCTTTATCCTTTTCTTTACCTCACCCAGAATCACTGTTAGTTATTTCGATCTTACATCGATCGAGGAAATATTTACCGTTTAATACTCCCCCCTCGAGCGTCGGCTGCTTCGGGGACTCTCGGGTTGTCTCGTACTCCTTCGCTGTGCTGCCTATGCCCGCTCCACTGCGGGCCAGCCGATGCGATGCGCTAAGTTTCCGAAGCACTTTCTCCAGCGTAATCTTCCCACGGTGCCTCTGCGCCTCCCCGCTGAACTCCTTTCCAGTTCACCCAGATCTACTCGATGTCACCTTCCGCGAGCTGACAAACGCCACTAATTATTCAAGGTACAGTTTACTAGCACGTGCCTCACCATTTCACCAGGCTACTAGTCTCGTGGCGTACTCCTCTGCACACAAGTTCTCTCGATCAGTACTACCCCGGATAATAGCTGTTACTCTGGCACTACGTCCGAGCCACTAATGATGGTTATATCTAGCACAACTCGTCCGTCAATCACTTTTGGCAGCGCTCATTCGTTCGCGACACTATTCTACCTTGTTCGAACGCGGAGCAGCCCCAGGTACTTCCTTCCTTACAGGCGTCCGGCCGTACACTGAAGCCTCGCGGCGTCTTTTCTCACGCCTTCGGCCAACCGACAACACTTCGCCGCCCGTAGCTGTTTCTTGTGGCTAGCGGGCGCCCTCTGGCAACCGTTTTGCCGCGTACTCTTACTTGTTGTATCGCCGATTCTTTAGGCAGAAACGCGGTGCGTTTCAATATATATACATACATTTTTTTGAGCGGAAACTAAGGGTCAGGGATCTTTGTAGGGATGAGCCTACCCTTGAAATCACAATGTAAAATAAGGAGGTCAAACCCACTTCAGTAAACCAAAAGCGTTGGATTTATTCACCCAAATAGAAAAAACAAAATACATGAAGCCTCTGCCCCAACTCAAACATTAACATTATACAAAATGCAACAAAGTTTTGTTCATCATACGCCTCACTATTGTCGTGGGGGATAGGTCTGGCACCACGTGCGGGGAAGTGGAAGGACGGTAAGGGCAGAAGGTGCCCTCTGGGCCGTTCCCTATTCTCTTAAAGGCCTAAGGCGGATGAGAGGGAGCAGTAAGAACAAGGATGACCCAGTCATGGCAAACAGCAGTTTATTGGGGTAGTATACTTATATAGGCACCTGACGTAGCCCAGCCTCGCCAAGGACTGTTCTCCGGAAGAGAGACTTTACAGCGGCCGTCGGACGGATTGGCGACTCTCGAATACAAGTGATAGAATCGAAATCACAGCGGTCAGGGAAGAGGGCGGGAAGCTGCTAGCAGGAGCCCGGAAGGTCGGTCTGGACTAGCGGGGCGGCGGAGTGTCGGCACGGCCAGTTAGGGCTGACCTGAAACAACGGAGGGGTGAAGGGAGGTCGGCAGGGCCAGTTTGGGCCGATCTGAACCAACACAGGGGTGGAAGGTCCGATCGGTAGTTTTCCGTGGTTTCTTCGATCAATACCAGGCGAATATTAGAGCAGTACCCAAACAAACGGGCCACGGACCGCGCGCGATCTTTCCTTTTCCTTCCTTTTCGTATTCTGACCCCAAACACCCACTTCCACTTACATGCACTAGACTACCATACATGCCAGGAAGCCGGTCGGGAGTTTAGAGCTTCTCACGGTGGAATAGTGCCCCGCTGGAGGGAGATACCTGGTTAAGGAAAATCTCACTATTCGACAGGCAGGTCGGGGCCGGATCTCATCACCCAGCGAGGGAAGATCACCGTTACCTCCCGAGGGAAATACATGCACTTACGGGACTTACGACCTTTGCAGTTAACGCGCCCGGAATCACTAATCAATCAATCAATAACATAAATTATTGCTACCAACAAACGAACATAATTAATTAACCACACACAAATTTTACAAAAGGAAATCACTATCAGACAAGAAATGCTGAATTCCAAAATCCTTACATTACTGTTTTTTTTACATTATGAAACTTTTCTTTTCTGATCAGCCATTGCAGTCCTTTGGTCTCGAAACTGGAGTTAAAACCAAAGAACCCTTATTGTTCATTAGCAATCTTGGACTCTATAGTCCACTTCCTTTTTTATCTACTCCAGACAGGAACAACAATAACCACTTGGAAACAGTACATAACGTTTTGATTGCACGCTGTCCTCTGCGCTCACAGCGCGGCGAGCGAGGTCTTTCACGCAGTTTCGCTCCTCCGTTTGGCGCTGAAAGGGCTACAGCACAGCAAGCGGCCAGGTGCGCCCGATGCCCATCGAACAGGGCGAACCTTGCTAGGGAATGACCATGGGCCTAGATTTGCCTTCCGCTTGCCCATGTGTCTACGTGGTCTTTTTCGAACGGAACGATGTCTGATGAAACACATAAAT
Organism: Teleogryllus occipitalis; assembly: GCA_011170035.1. NCBI lineage: Eukaryota > Metazoa > Arthropoda > Insecta > Orthoptera > Gryllidae > Teleogryllus > Teleogryllus occipitalis. The sequence goes on along the minus strand of BLKR01009000.1, from coordinate 119,392 downwards.
ATCCATATTTTCACAATTCAATGTACCATTCAATACAATTCTATAAATCGTGTTTCGGAAGCGAGAGCTCGGAATGACTTGATCTTGAAAACTGTCACGTGCTGGCTGTTGCCCCGCATAGTATTATATCAATGGGCTTCAAAAAACCCGAAGGTACAGAGGAACTTTATCAGCTGAAGAAAAAACAATATATTAAAATATTTGAAATGCATGTACCGAATGTTTATAATAAATCCTCTTACGCAATTAAATATAATGCAAATATGGTTAAAATCCCATATTTATTAATCCTGTTTTCATTTACTAACATATGAAAGCGGGATTAGTGAAAAAAAAATTGAAAAAGAATTACCAATAATTATCATTCTTTACCGTATGATATGCCATATTTTGTATTCTAAACCGATAGACTTCAAGAAAAAATACAAGCGAAATTAATACTTGTAATCTTCAGAACATGTCTCTAAAAATGGTTTAATTAATTTCCTTCAGAATCTTGGAATTTATCCTTACAATGTTTTTTTAAGTCTCTCGGACATTTACCGAATGTGAAATAATAATTAGTAATAATAAAAGTTTAGACACAGTTATCTCATGAGAAATTTTATTTAACAATATCCTATTTTTAAGAAAAATCTCTCTTCAACGGCGCACTTGCTTGTCTTATAATTTCCGTCTAAGAACTTTTTTATATATTTATTTTCCAATAAGATCAGCAGCGGGTTGCTGCTTTACATTATTTTGTTGACAAGTTTACATGTTATATACACACTTTTCTAATGAAACTAGTGCATTACAAAATAAAGAAAACAAATTTGAATATAATTTAATAATTTACAAAACAAAAGAAATAACACTAGTTCTTACAATTACTTTTATTCACAACTACTATTATTTACAAAACTACTAGTATTACCATAATGGGATCGGTCTTATGCATGGGAGGTGTTAATTTCCTCATGCCAGCAGATTTACATACAGACTTTCATTAGGGTGGAAGGAAAACATATTTGGGGAATTTAGATTTAATTCTAGGGTATATTGGGCCATTTCTATTGAAATTAAAGATGTTTGCGCTTGGACATTGGCTTAGGTTACTTCAAAAATTGTTAGAAAGTTTAGACAGAAATTCAGATAGTGGAGGAATTTTTAATTCATGATGAATTTGCTCGTTTGTAATATACCAAGGAGCTTTTATTGCCAGACGAAGGAATTTGTTCTGAATAGTTTGTAATTTTTTGAGTGATGACTTGGAGGCTCCTCCCCAAATTGCACATGCGTATGACATTGATGGTCTTACAATAGATTTATACATTGACAGGGCAGTTTCTGTTTTCAAATGAGACTTTGTTGATGAGCGGGTAGAGTTTGCCAATTTTTTGTTTTGTGGATTTTTCTATTTTAATTATATGTTCTTTCCATGTTAACTTTGTATCAAAATGTAAGCCGAGGTATCTGATTGCTTTAGATGTTTCTGTCCAGGGGTGTTTTTAATATTTAGTGGTGGTAAGGTGGGTATTTTTCTTAGTGCAAAGACTTTGCAAACTGTTTTAGATGCATTTAGAGCTATTCTTAATTTCTGAGCCCAAGTTACAAATTTTGTAAGATCTTTTTGTAGGAGCATTGCTCCTAGTTCGCAGTTGCTGGAAGAAATGAATAGGGTGGTGTCATCAGCAAAGGTGGCCATTTGCGATTTTTCTGGTGAGGGGAAATCTGCTGTGTATAGGTTGTATAGCACAGAAGAAAGCGATGGCATGTACCCCTGCAGGAATATTTTCAATATTAGAAGCTGTGTTGTTTATCCATACTGTAAACGTTCGACCTAGGATGAAGCTTTGGATTATTTTAAAAAGAAATGAAGGTGTGCCCAATATCTTGAGTTTGTATAGTAAACCTGTATGTCAAATACGGTCGAAGGCTTGTGAGACGTCTAGAAAAGCTGCGAGAGTGTATTTTTTGTTTTGGAAGGAATTTGCTATTTGGTTTGTAAGTCTGAGAAGTTGGTGGGTTGAGGAATGCTTTTCTTTGAATCCGAATCGGATGTTGGGAATTGCGTTAATTTCGCTGAGGTATTTTGTTAGTCTAGTTAGTATGAGTTTTTCGAAGATTTTGTTGATTGAAGGAATTAAGCTAATGGGTCTGTAATTTGAAATTAGTTTATGATCCTTTCCTGGTTTGGGGACCGAAATTACTTCGGCATGCTTCCATTGCTCTGGGAAGTAACCCAGCCTTAATCATGCGTTAAAAATAGCTGTTAAAACACTAATAGCCTGATGTGGGAGTTCTTTTATAATGAAGTTTGGAATTTGATCGTGATCTGAGGATTTCTTTGGACGTAAGCATTTTATTTGCTTTTTAATTTCCTTTGGTGAGATGAATTTTGTTGGTAACTCTGCTGTGTACCAATCTTTATTGATTTCATTTTCGACTTTATTTGTGAATTCCGTGTCAAAAGATATGTTGGGGCTGAATGCCGTGGAGTAGTGTTTTGCAAATGCTCGGTTTTTTTCGCTGTCAGTTATGGCTTCCCTATTTCCTGATTTAATTGTTGGGATGTTAGTTTTTTCTTTAGTTAAATGTCTAATTATTGACCACTGGTTATGTGAAGCTGGAGTAATTTTACTAATTGATTTCAGAAATGTTGTTTATCTAACCTTTTCGAGTTTTTTGTTTATTTGATGGCCTAAGTTGTTTATTTGTTTTTTTAAAGTGAGGGAGCCTGAGCCTCTGCCATTTGCGTATTAGTTGGCGTTTGGTGGCAATCATTTTCAGAAGTTTGTTTGGGATGTTGAGTTTCTTGAAGCCAGTTCTTGGGACAGGTGTTTGCGTTTAATTGCATTGTGGATGAGTGAGGTAAAGTGTTCAATTTCGGTTTCTATTCTTATGTTATTAGTTAGATTTTTAGGTACTGACAGGTGGAGGGATAAGTATTCTCGGAATTTTTGCCAATTAATTGTGCCTGTGACGATGCGTGGTCTTTGTGTAACGGGTATTTTATTTGTTGAAAGTGATTATTACCGGTGTGTGATCGGAGTTGAATTCTGGTTGAGGGCTTTGTATTATCGGGAGGTTAATATTTTTAGTTAAAGTTACATCTAGTATAGGTGTTTCCACGTAAGAAAAGACCCTAAAAATTCAAGATGGCGGAGTTTCGGCACTGCCAACCTCATCGAAATAAAACGCGAAAGCGCCGACGCGACTTGTTTAAATGTAGTACGTAGTGGCCTTCAAAAATCCAGATATGCTGAAATGATTTGTTAATATTGTTTTACGACTTATAAATCGCAACAGGCATATGGTAAAATAACTTAATTTATAGTTTATATATGAAATTTGTTTTTATTAATTAATTATTATATTAAATATAATACTTTTAATTAAATTACTTTTAATTAAAATTAATTAAATTTAAAAATATTTGAACTCTCAGAATTAATAAAATTTTATTGAAACTGAAGAATAAATGAAATAGTTATATGTTATTTTATTATACAATAGGAAAAAAGGTATAAACAGGGGATTTATAGAATAGAGATGAAATGAAATACAAGACTCAAAATAATTTTAATTTTCCAACAGTACACAATGAAGTGAAATAAAACTATTCTTTACTGAACTAGAAATATTTGTATAATAATAGTTTTATGCACGTAATATCGACACATGACCACGATCAAAGCATATCTAAGGAATGAACAAATCTACTGTATGAAAATGACAATGTTTGAAATTTCATGAAAATTGAATTGATCAGATATATGATTTGATATAATGCGAAGGTTCAGTAAAGAATAAACTGATGCACCATGGGTGGTCAATTTTAATGACAAATTGCAAGGAGCAGTCATTAAAATTTCTTGAACACCGATGGTCCACAGCAATTTATTTTCACAAAAATTATTGAATTTTTACAACAATTTTAAAGCCTAATGCCCCTGGGTTTACAAACATTACAAAACATCCTGGTATTTACCTTAAGCGATCAGGGAAAACCAGGGAAAACAAATTAGTATGCTACCATATATATAAAAAATTGAATAAGAAAGTGAATTAATCCTCAATTGGATTGTAAAAATATTATCATTAAAAATCAACATTAAGAAATTTGGCTGACTTTACAAATTAATAAACTACTTTAAAATTTTACATATATTGATAGCATATCCATCCTTCCGATCAGGATGACGACTGAGGGCCGATTTCTAGCATGCATACAGAAACATAAGTCAAAATAATGGAGACATTTACAATACGTGAAATAATATACATAAAACATTCCATATTTATAAAATGAAAAATCCGGTAGACACAGCAACCCTGCAACATAGAACAATCAATGCAGTATCTATTGTCCAATCATGATAAATTCAATAAACAGACATGTTATTGTTATAGCACTCGTACATTTATTATCCAAAAAAGAATACTGCGAACAATGACTAGCACTCATAAGCTGGAGTCTTGCAAACCCTTGTTAAAAAAATTAAGGATTCTTCCACTACCGTGCATGTACATATTTGAAATAGTTGTCTTCACAAAGAAGATTCTCATGGAAAACAATGACACTTTCACTCTAAATTCAGGTGTACACAACTATAACACTCAACAAAAGGATAACCTACATGTTCCCCATTCTGAAACTACACTTTATCAAAAAAGTACCCTAATAGAGGGCATTACACTTTACAACAAATTGAGCCACGATATTAAAGATATGAATACAATACATAGATTTAAAAGTAAATTGAAAGCTTTCCTGCTTAACAACATATTCTACAGTGTGAAGGAATACACAAATCACACCACTACCTCCCTTAAAAAACAAAAATAAAAATTCTAATCCCACTGATTCTCTGTTTCATGTTGACTGTTCAAGTTGAAGCAAAGAAAAAAGAACTGGCATATCCCGTCCTGCCTGTGTTAAATTGCAGTTGGACTGATGTAGAAGGAGAATGCCAAACCAAAATTCTATTTCCTTCATCCTGAATTTGCTAAATGCACTAGGCATCATTAATATCGTTAAATCATTTCTGAATGAATAGTATTTTATTATTAGTATTGTTACTATTATAATTGATATTACTATTATTAGAATTGTTATTATTACTATTATTATTGTTATTATTATTATTATTATTATTATTATTATTATTATAATTATTGAGTATTGTAAGATCAATGACCAACTTGATCAGGGTTTTTTGTCTAGTTTCCCTTGATCCTTTGAGCAAATGCTGAGATGGTTCCCCTTGTTTTGATTTCTGGACAGTAAATGTAACTTCACTCTGCCATATCTGACTCGTCATACACGATTGAAATTGTATCTGAGACTCAATAAATATTATTATTATTATTATTATTATTATTATTATTATTATTATTATAAGAAGATCAAAAATTATTCCGAGGAAATTATGTTCTTGCAATGAAAAACAAAAAAATTAAAAAAGGACATTATCACATTTATATAAAAAAAATTGCTACTTAACTTATATATTACTTCAAACTCCAGTAACATATGAAAAACGAAATTGTCCAGAAGAAAAGTTGGCCCAAGAATTTTTGCTTCACATTACAGTATTCAATATAATACATAACCAAAAAAAATTACCTACAAAACCAATAAAATTTACAAACATAAATAGAAAATCATTGAAAAATAACTTAAAATGAAATGTTAATTACCAAAAAGTAATATAGCACATCAGTAGTAAACATTAAATTTTACTCTATATCATGGCAAATAATATCATGAAATAAGTACTTACTAATTTCACTTAACAACTGATTACCATTTGAACAAAACATGTAAATAAAATGATGTATGTTCTGAACTCCATTATTGCATATCTGAAACATTTATTAATGTAATGTATGTTTCACACACATGCTAAATCTTTCAAGTGTATTCATTTATATCATTTAGCATCCGTACTTAAACAGAACACAAACTCAGAGGCATTGGCAGTAATGATTAATTGTATTACAGGGATAATGTAAAGGAAATTGATTAACTGTTAATTCATTGGGGTTAATTAATGTTAATGAAATGGTGCTCTTAACTAGTGTCTTCGGTTGAATTGAGAAGGCAGGAGTTCACTCAGGATCTCACACTCATTAAAACTATTAATGCACACTCACTGCAATAACCACAATTCCATAATCGAGTTTATTCTAGCTATACCTTTTCTGGAGCACAGTGTAACCAAATTTGTTCTTAATCTTGACTTGGTGGTTGCTTTACGGGGGCAGGAGTTTTATAATTTGAGGCACATCTGAAATATTGAGTTACATATTTCACAAGAATATCACTTTTGTTCCAAACACTTTAATGCTTACTCACTGTTTTCACTTTTGCAACCCTACTCGATCCAAACACACAACTGAAGCACTGGCAGGAACAATTGACTGTAATGTAATAATATTAATGTAACAACTTGCAATAACCACAATTCCATAATCGAGTACATTCTAGCTATACCTTTTCTGGGGCACAGCGTAACCAAATTTGTTCTTAATCTTGACTTGGTGGTTGCTTTACGGGGCAGGAGTTTTATAATTTGAGGCACATCTGAAATATTGAGTTACATATTTTACAAGAATATCACTTTTATTCCGTCGTGTAATATATGAATATATTTCAATAAAATAATTATGATTCACACACACATGTTCATTGTGAAGACGTTCTTGAGGCATGCAATAAAAAGTCAATAATTATTATGACATTGATGGCTTACCCCCACAATTACAGCTACCTTTGCAATGACACTGCTCTCAGGAAGTTTCACTTCTTTACGAGAATTTTTCTCGCTCTTGTACTTATAAACATTAAAAAGGACCTGCCTTTCACCACTCGATAAAATCCACTTCCCCTTCTGCTTCACTGGAGAGTTATTTCTGGAATTACCTGACATTTCTAAAAATGTCAAGCCCAGCACACAATAAGATTTCCCTTAGGAAACAATTCGCGCACGCATGCGGCTCACTCGCATAAGCTCACAATCTCCACACAACGCTTTGCTGGTTGAAACCGTTGAAGTTGGCACAAATTCATTTCGCTCGCATGCATGCCAGTCTCCAGCCAAAAAAAAGTCCCTGGCAGCTATACTTCCATTACGTGGGGAATTTACGTTGGGGTTGGCACCTACTTTCTGCAACCTAAATGGTAATCAAAAGTCCCTAAGTCAATGTTGTTTGTATGGCGGGTGGTTTACGGGAGGTTGGTATTGCCAAGCTCTCTGGGTCACATCTTACGTGAAATAAATCTTATGTCAGGTTTAACGTTGGTGTGTGTTGAATAAAAGGTGGGGATGTAGGTGCATTTACTGTACAGCCCTTTTCCGTTGCGATTTGGAGGAGCTTTTTGCCTTGGGGCGAGGTGGTGTTACAAGCCCACAACTTGTGTTTTGCGTTAAGGTCACCACTAATTATTATTGGAATTTGAAAAGAAAGTAGCTGTTTTAAAAGGTCGGTTGGAAATGGTCTATTGGGAGGCCTATACGCCGCAATTACGTGAACGTTGAGTTGATTTGCCTGAGTTAATTTGATTCCTATCGTTTCTAGTTTTTCTGATGAGGTAGTATTTAAACTGCAATGTGCAATTCGTTTGTGGATTAAAATTGCTACTCCACCGCATTGAAGAGATTGTTTAGTTTATGTATGGTTTTTGCTACGTCGTTGTTTGCTACGTCGACCGCGCACAGGATGGTGGGGGAATGAAGTTTGTAAAGTCTATTAATTTTTTGCACCGGAAATTTCAGACGATTAAATTCGTCAAATATTTCCTTATCAGAATAGCATGATGGTACACCACGTAATATTACCGTTAGCGCCCTGTTGGTTGGGTCTCTTAATGAATGAAAATCTAGATGTTCTCCCTTACAAAATTTGACAAGATTTCCGAAGTCTTCAATTGTTGTAGGCTGGACTCTAATTGTTGAATCTATAATTATTCTATTATTAGATGGGTCTTTTTTCTTATTTTGATATTATTTTGTAGAGAACTTGGAAATCATAAACTTTTTCAAATCATCTACTAATAGAATATGATTATGTGTATTATGTATGAACACTGGGGGAGTTTTTTCAATTAAGTTTTCCGAGATTGCTTCAATTGGATCTTCACTATCGTCTAAGTCGCCGAGTACTGCATATTTATTATTTGTTGGTACGCTCACTATCACGTTTCCACTGCCACTAGTTAGCCTGTTGATTGGTACTGACCTTTTGGAGTTCTCACGGTCCTCTGTAAAGTCGCCTTTCCGTTTTTTACCTGCCGTTGTTGGTGCACTTTGGTTGGTGGCCTGGCCGATTTCTAGTAATTCGTGGCGGTTGGTTGGAGGCTGATGCGGCGGTAGAGGCGGAATTCCGTGTGGAAGTTGCTGTTGAAAACCCTGCTGGTGAGGAAGTTGTGAGCTTCCAAGTTGACCTGTGGCGTGTTCGAGCGACTGTTGATGGGTTGGTGTTTCATTGCTATAAACAGCTTCCATTGCACCTCTCACTAATTTACCAGTATGAGAATACTGATAAGGAAACATTTTGGTTTCACCTGTAAACACTGAACACTTTCTACTGTAGCACGGAAAACAATTTAGGTTCTTAATACTCCGGAGCGCGGCGGCCCTCACAAGACGAGAGCTCGCCGCTGACTAGTACGCCTTGAGCTTATCTGCACGGAGCGGAGCGCTGCTGGCACAACCGTTCGTGATAGGGGCTCTAAGCGAAGTGGTCTAAAAACTGCGATCTCTGTTAGCGAAAGAGATTTTTTCGTAAGGAATTCGCGATTTTAGCTCCGTTATTTAGAATAAACATTGTCAATTCGAAAAAAGATTGTAAAATATTTGGACACTAAAGGTATTTTTTATTCGACCTAATATGTTATTTTGGATAACAATAGTCAAACAATTGTATATCTTTTATACTTTGTAAAAAAATTCAGTAGATATTTTTTATTACATTGCTTTGTACATGCGATTGAAATAATTTTCTCTCAAGAGTTTTACGGAGTTTAATGTTAATTACTTAAAAGATGTTTACTGTGGTTACCTATAAATAGTATGACAATGATTATGCCAAAAATAAGAAAATTTCATTGATGTACTTTTCATTTTTTGTCGAATTCAGTAAAATTTAAAATAAAATTTGTAAATAAAGTCTTTTTTATTAATAACATATAGAAAAAATTCTGAATTCCATCATCGATCAGTAATGTTTGCCTCTAAGGGAAATATTCCCATTCAAGGAAAAAAAGCATGTTTCCACCAGATGGTTCAATACAAAATCCCAATGTAAAGCTTTCTTTCTTTCTTTCATTTTCCATTCTTTCTTTCAAATCAAAAACAGGTTAAACATGCATGTGACTTACAATGCGGAGAATCGCAATCTGTGCACGTTTTCTTGAGCTGTGGCCTCTGGAATCCTTACCCTAACTCATATACATATTAAGTTGCATTTTGAATATACGTAGCAAGAGCGTTTTGCCAAGAATTGATAAATACTCTCTCTCTCTCTCTAAACTATTCTGTCTCTAAACTATTTGCAAAGGCAAATTAGCAACAGATTTGACTATTCCCTCATAGTGCTTTATGTTTTCAGAATAAACAACAGCGGTGTTAATAGATGTGAATGGCCATAACGTCTACCGGATCCGCTCAATGAGACCAGATGAGGCACGTGCTTTATTATAAAATTTCTTTCATTCGTAAATATATAGGTGAATGTTGCGATTCGTATGCAGATAGAATAGTTTTTAATTCATGGAAAGAGGTCCACTTACATCATACAAATAAATATTATATTTAAAAATAATATATAATATAATATAAAGAATCCTAACATAAAAATATTATTTTTATGTTAGAATTATAACGTAGCCACTCATACGTCATTTGATTTAAGAGAACTTTTTACCATCTTATCCGGGGATACCCTTTGGTATAAATATTCAAAATATTCGATATTTTATTAAAACATATTAAAATACCTTAGAAGTCTAATATTTAGTATATTTGAAAAATTGAGAGGGATGTGATATTCGACTATCTGGTCTGAATCTCAAAATTCCCACAACGCCTGAAATTGGTACAAATTATCTTTGGGGATAAAATTGTTAATAGTTTGTACTAACAATCTTTTAAAATATCAAAATCCAATTGTCAAAATTGGATTTGTCAAAATCCAATATTGATTTTAGAGTCCTTGATGAAGTCTGTTTTTCAAAATTAAATCTTTAAAGAAGGTCATACCGGGAGCGGTAGCTCAGTGCATCAACTGATGTCACTGCAGCGCCTCTGACCGGGAGGTCCTAGGTTCGAGTCCTGACGGCGGCAGGATTTTCGACACTAGCTTTTCAGCTAGGTCGAATTCAGTCGCTGTCGGGAGGAAAATTCTAGCGGCCGGCTGCTCTGATCGGTAGTTTTCCGTGGTTTCTCCGATCAACAACAGGCGAATGCCGGAGCAGTACCCTATCAAACGAGCCAAGGACCGCGCGCGATCTATCCTTCCCATTCCTTGTCCTATCCTCTCCCCTTACACACATACACTTACACTAACATGCGCTACACAACCATATATCCCGGGACACCGATCGGGAGCTTAGAGCTTGTCCCGGCTGGGGCGGTGCCCCGCTGGTGGGAGAGTCCTGGTTAGGGGGAAACCCCTCTAGCCGACGGTAGGTCGGCGCCGAATCTCGCCATCCAGCGGGGGAAGATCACCGCCATTTCCCGAGATAAAACATGCACTACACTAACGGGACTAATGACCAGAGCAGTTGACGCGCCCAGAAACATGAAAAAAATCAATTAATAAGGTCATGTTAATTTATTGATAATGTAAGTAGTTAAGGCAAATTTAAAAATGAAATTTGATCAAAAACTTCTCCAATTTTCTTCTTGACAATGCGTAGAGCTCAACTCATATAAATGTCATTTGATTTTTTTATAAACTAGATAAAGAACTAGATATTTTTACTTTCCAGCCATATTACTTTCTCGGATTACTTCGTAATCTTGTAATCTTGTTATCTTGTAATCTCGTAATCTTGCAATCGTGCGCCACAAAACGACATTTTCGACAGAGAAAAATCTTATTGCCGGGTCCTCGTAACGCAAAAGTGGATAATTTTTCTTCATGTGCGCAGTAAATTTCTTTATCTAACATGTGTAGTAAGAATCCATATTTTGTAGGTCCTCGACGTCGCAAAATTAATTGACGGAACAACGACCGTGCCTGTCCGTCCGTGGTCAACCTTAGCGCCAAAACCCAAAAGACGATTAACATTCCTGGATCGATCCGAATGAATTCAACGCCCTGCGTATTTGAAACGAATATATGGATTTTGAGTGTACTTAACATTTTTCTTCAACATTTTCAAAATTTTCTCAGAAACAGTTCCAAATGTTTGGATCAAACTTTGTCCTCGGATAGCATAATGAACTCCTAGAAATTGTCGCGGGTATCATTTAGGTTGAAATCCTTGATTTTATGCAAATTGCAAACGTTCAAAATTTTCTCCGCGTCTTTCTACAACTACATTATTGAAAATAAAGATTTTTTTCCTTAATGAAATCTGTTGTACAAAGATAGTACATGAAATAAGATCGTGTAAAATTTTTCGAAAATATGAACAGTGTTTGCATAATTTTGCGTGAAATATAGGCAATTTTTAAACAATTATATTCTCAAAATACGGCTCAAAAATAGTTCTTTAAACTTCCTTCTCATACGTATCGAAGGACGGTAAAAGTATGATGCTGGTCCCATTTTCCTTGAACGCTCTGTGATTTAAAAAAACTGCGAAAAATTAGTACTGCAAAAGCGCAATATTGCAGATTGGGATTTTTTCTGAAATAAAATCTGTTCTAACAAATCACATATTAAAGAAAGGTCATGTACTTTTGTTGAAAAAGAACTAGTAGATTTCTCGTAACTACTTCTTAACGTTAATGCAATTTATAAAAAAAATCTCAAAGTTTTTCTTGTTTATTTGTTGATTTTTGGTTCCTCTGTATTTGAGACAGTCAAACAAGCGAAGGTGACAATCTCTGATCTTTCCCATATTAACATATTGACTCTGTGCTAAGTTGCGAAAAAGATCAAAGTGGTCATAATCTGTTATATAACATTTAGTTTCTTGGCACATAATAATTCTTAAATATGGATTGCTGATGGAACGAAGAAAATGATATATAGAATTCGTGGAATTCAGTGTTGCCTGAAGATGAGGCCAAAAGTGCCTTGAAACTTTGCCCGCTTGAAAAAAGTTTAATAAAAGATTTATTAAAAATCTTGACTTGTTCGATTGTCTCAAATACACTGGAACCAAAAACCAACAAATAAGCATTAACAAATAAACAATCATTTTAAACATATTTCCGTTGTTATTTTTTACTAATAGTTCATGGAACACTTATAAAATGGCTCATATCTCAATTTCGTTGAATTATCTGATTTTCCGAAAATTGGAAATTTTAGAAATAATGGGAGAAAGTATGTGTCGTAGCACCACTAGTTTTAAATATATCTCACATCATTAATACTTGCATTGAAAATTTAAAAAATATGTATTTGTGCGTACGAATGCTTGAAATGAATTCTAATAAAATGTCTCGAAAACTCTTTTCTGAAAATAAACTCAAAATTTAACATTTTGAGTAAAGCTAAATGACTTATTGAAAAAAAGGACGACAAATTCATTTGAAATTTGCATGTAGAACCAAGATTTACTCTTCAATGACATTTTTAAAGTCATATTTCTTTCTTTTACGAGACCAAAAAATCGGGAAAATGTGAAAAAATGTACGTTTTTACGACATAACACTATTCTCAATAGAAATATTCCATGCAAGTAAACTAAACCATTGTACTGTATTTACAGTACGTATCCGTTAACACAACGATTTAGTTTTTTGGATTCGGAATCTATTTTTCGAAATCAAGGACATGGACTAAACATGGATTCTAGCAATACCACGTGTTAGAGGAAGTAGTTTTCTACATAGACGGACATGATTTATCCTTTTTCCGTTACCAGGGCCTGACAATAAACGTTTTTCTGTCGAAAAGTCTCTGTTTTCCGGCGCACGATTACAAAGCTTTCTGCTCTTGCGAAGTGAGAGCGACAAAAAAATTTCTTCTTACGAAATAAGGGCGAGAAAGTAAATGCAGAGAGACTAACAACATACAGATTGACTTAAATAATGTCAACAAATGAGCCGCAAACTGGAAAATAAAAATAAACGCATCTAAAGCATAAGCCAGAATTTTTACTCACCGCAAACCTCCTCAACCGCCCCTCCTCCACTTTCAAAACAACAAATCTACGATGGATTAATAGAAGTACACTAGCTACTTAGGAATATTACTTGACGCCAAACTAAATTGGAAACTACAACAATAACATAAGTAAAAAGGTCTAAATTATAGAAAATGAAATTAATAAAATATAATTAATAATTAATAAACAATTAACAATAAAATAACAATTAATTGGAAAATAATAATTAAATATAAAATAAAATTAATTATAAAACAATAATCATTAACAATATTAAATAATAATTAATAATATATAATTAATAAAATGCAATAAATTATAGTAAAAAAAGTAAATGCAAAATCTGCAATTGGCACTGATTGTGACTTAATTATATACAAAACAATAGTTAGACCAACCCATAAAAACATATAAAACCAACAATTATAAAAGCTCCTTGATTCAAAAGCAATCTGCAAATCCAAAACGAACTAAATATAAAACCCATAAACGAATATATAAATATTTTGACATATAAATTCTTCTCATCCCTCTCCCCATTCCAGTTTTTGGAAAATTTGACAATATGTTTGATGATCGGTGATATATTCAGTTCCTTATGAAGTTGGGCGTTTGAGATGAACGATGGGGCATGTGTTGGTCATGTAATGATGGGGCATGTAATGGTCTGACTATTGCTTTGTAAAGTGTAACGGCATTTGTTAGGGATAGACAGCTTTTGGAGTTGATAAAGGGTTTTAGTTGAACGATTTTAATTTTTGCTTGTTGTTATGTGTGTTTTCCAGTTGAGTCTGGTGCCAAAGTTCATTCCGGGGTATTTTACTGTTTGGTTTTGTGGTGTCCATGGAATTGTGTGTTTATTTATGTGTAATGGCGGTGGGTGGGAAGATGGTCTTAGAGAGAATATTTTAGCAGTTGATTTAGTTGGGTTGTTTGATTTTCCACAATGTTTGACCAGTTGTCTATATTATTTAGGTGATGTTGTATCCTGTCGGTAATGGTTTTAAGTGATTGGCTGGACTTGTAGATTGCGGTATCGTCGGCGAATTGTACTAATTGGGTGTGTATAAGTAGCGTGTATGTAGTGGGTATGTCAGCTGTGAATAAGTTGAATAGTGTGGGGAAGATTGGTGAACCTTGTTGGAGACCCGCTAATATTTTGCGGGGATTGGAGATGTGATTTTCTACTGAAACTGTAAAGGATCTATCCGTTAGAAAATTTTTCTTGATGTTTATTAAGTAGGTTGGTGTTCCCACTGTTCGGTTTTTGTATAATAGTCCTTCGTGCCATACTCGGTCGAACGCCTGTGAAATGTCAAGAAATGAAACTATTGTGTGATATTTGTTTTGAAAGGATGTGTGGATATTTTCTGAGAGCCTGAGTAGTTGATGTGCTGTTGATACGTGACTTATAAAGCCAAATTGATGTAATGGAATAATTTGGATTGATTGTAGGGAGCTATTTAACTTTTTTTATAATTAGTTTTTGAAGAATTTTTGAAAGTGTGGTTAGTGAACTTATCGGTCTGTAATTTTCTACACTGCTATGATTTTTATATGCTTTTGGAATAGGTATTATGACTGAGGTTTTTCCGTACTATACTATATTCCATACTATACTATCCTATTCTTATTATTGAGTTATGTAGACTATAGTTGGGGATGGGAGGAGTTTTAGGGTATTATTCGTGATTTTATCGTGGCCAGGTTTTTTTGTGGAAGTTTTTTAATTATGTTTTCCACTTCATTTAGGGATATGAATTTTATATTATGTGGTACATCATAGTTCGGGGCTGAAACTGTAATATCATCGCATGATCGGAATGAGTTGGAGTGTTGTTGAGTGTGAATGCTTCTTTCAGAATGATCGACCAATGCTTCAGCTTTGTGAAATGGGGCGAATTTTTCCCCCGTTGTCATATTTAGAGGTGGGGTGCTATTTTTCATTTTTAGAATTTTTTTAGTGAACTGCCAGAGAGAATTATTGGTTGTGCTTAATGATTTTATAAATTTGTTGTAGGATGAGCAATGAAAGGCATTTATTGCTCTTTTTGTTATTGAATTTAAAATGTCAAATTCTTTCTTTAACTGTGGGTTTTGTTTTTGGTCCATAATCTTCTGCTTCTGTTCCTAGTTTTGATTATTGTTAGTATTTTTTCTGGCAGTATCTTGTTAATGGGGTGAGGGATTTATTGGATTGTAATTGTTTAATAGTGTTGGTAATTACATCGCTTAAGTATGAAATTGCCTTTTCTATTTCCAATTGGGTGTTTAAATTTTTGAAATTGTTTTGTGTTTTTTTGTCATTCAAGGTCGCAACAACATCTAGGCGTTAGCGACCACTATTGGAATTGACGTTATGATAACTATGGTGATGATAAAGGGTGAAAGAGCGAACACAAATACACCATGCCCGAGGCGGGACTCGAAACCGCGACCCTTCGGTCCGAGATCACTACGACACTAGTGCCTTAGCGATCTCAGCCATCGGGCAGACGAAATCGAGGTTTTTGTTTGTTATTATTTTTCTGAATTTCTTCCAGTTTATGTTCTCCGTGTTTAATATGTGGGTGGTTGGGTGGGTGGGGGGAGGGGTAGGTGTAGAGATGATGATTGGTCGGAATCCAGTTCAAATAGAGGAGTTGAGTAGAATGTGGTTTGTGTGTTCGTGATTGCGATATCCAAATGTCTGGGTGTTTGTTCGTGTCGTTTGGATAATGTGTTATATCTGGTGGGATTAAAGCTCTTAAATTTAGATATGGATTAATAAGCGACGCCCGGCATTATTTGTAGTTCTACAGCCCCAATTGGCGTTTTTTGCGCTTAGATCTCCAATGAGTAGAGTGGGGGTGTTCAGATGAAATAATAATTCCATCTTTGTGTCTTGTATTTTTATATGTGGTGATTTGTATGCTACAATCATCGTTAGAACTCCATTGTTTAGTGGAATTTAAATTGTCGTTTCTAAGCCAGACGTATTAGGGAGATTTACTTGTACAGATTTTTCAGGGATGGGACAGAGTTTTGAAAAGGATTATGACTCCTCCTCCATTAGTGTTTAGTCTGTCGGTTCCGGGTATATTGTAACCCGGTATGTTCAATACATTATTTCTTTTAAGGTGGGATTCTGTTATGCAGGTTCTTTTGATTTGTTTAGCTTTCAGGAAATCATTAAGTTCGTTCTTGATTGCTTATGCCATAGACATTCCAGTTTAGTAGAATTATATTGTTAAGGTGTTGTACTGCCATTGCTATTATTAAAATACGCTAAGAATGAGTTTTGTATGTTGCTAATGATTGATGGAATAATAGTATTCATTATATTGATTATATAGGCTGTGATGGAGTAAAGTAAAATAAGATTATTCATTGATTACTTGATGCAGGAGTCATGGGAAGCGGTTTATAATACTGTTGATACAAACGACAAATATAATTCTTTTTTTTTCAACTCTTTCATTTCATTTTAACACTTTCCTCTTCAAAAAAGAAAATTAAATATTTCACGGAAAAGCAATTCTTGGATAACACAATGGATTAGAACATCTTGTAAAAACAAGCGAATTCTTTCTTTCATTTCTAAACGTCATAACGTATCTCAAGATTTCCTTATCTACTTTAAAAAATACAAAACATTGTTACGAAAAGTCATAAGGCAGGCTAAAATCATTAAACACGATCAGGATATTTTGAACTCAAATAACAAAACAAAAGTAATGTGGAATATAATAAAAAATACGACCAAATCAACTAGAAACCCTGTAGAGAATGTTGTTTTAAAACATAACGATATAAATGTGAACGATCCGGCAACAGTGGCTAGTCTCTTTAACCAATACTTTTCCAGAATTGCTGCCGATCTCACTCAGGGACTTCAGCCACAAAATTCAAAAACAGACAGTTCACCAAAAACTTTAGTCACGATGTTCGTTTCCGAAACTTCTTCCTATGAAATTCTCAAAATAATCGGTAAACTAAAAAATAAATATTCGTCCGGTTTAGATGAATTTCCGGATGCTTTGTTAAAGACCTCTGCGTATGCCATTATACACCCGTTAACTCACATATTTAAATCATCGTTATGCACCGGAACGTTTCCAGATATTTTCAAAACAGCTAAAATTAAGCCGCTCTTCAAAAAAGGCAACAAAAATTAAATTCAAAATTATCGGCCCATTTCTCTTGTATCAGCTTTTTTCAAAAATATTAGAGAGAGATTTTTTTACGTACGAATGGAAACCTTTCTCAGTAAACACGACGCGCTTTCAGATTGCCAACATGGATTTAGAAAATCAAAATCAACGGAAACAGCTATATTTTCTTTTCTTAAAGATGTCGCCTCATCATTGAATCAAAACGAGGCACCTATTGGATTATTTTTAGATCTCTCAAAAGCTTTTGACGTCATTGATCATAACATTTTACTTTCAAAATTACCTTCTCATGGAATCCGTGGTATTGCTCTAGATTGGTTATGTTCGTACCTTAAACAACGATCTCAGATAGTTGAAATACCTTACTGGAATGATGGAACACGTACGCACCTTTCCGACTCTTTGCCCATTGCACATGGAGTTCCTGAAGGATCGATTTTAGGCCCTATTCTGTTCCTACTTTACGTAAACGATATGCCCTCGACGATTCGAAACGGAAGAACGGTTCTCTTTGCAGATGATACGAACATCCTTTGCAATAAAGAAACCGTAAATAGTACAATATCTGATGTTTCAAATTGGTTCCGAAATAACAAATTAATAGTAAACGAAAAGAAAACGGTTTTAATGCAATTTTCCATTTCAAATAAACAATTCTGTACTCCATTGAAAATGAACGGTGTACCATTGACTGATGTTAAGGCAACAAAATTTATAGGTCTCTCAATTCAGTCAAACCTTAAATGGAACGTCCATTTAAATGAATTGAACACAAAATTAAGTTCATTATGCTACGCGTTCAGAATTCTTGCAAATTCAGTCAGCCTTCATACTGCTCGTTGTGTATATTTTGCGAATGTTCATACCCGCCTGAGATATGGCATAATATTCTGGGGAAATACATCTTATAGCTCCCAGACTTTTAGATTACAAAAGCGAATTGTACGAATAATATCCAAATCCCACCCACGTGATTCATGTAAGTCTCTCTTAATTAATCTAGGAATTTTACCATTACCTTGTCTGTTTATTTACGAATCAGTGGTTTTTGTCAAAAATGACTTGCTTAAGGGCGGGAATATATTTTCAGAAAATGCCGATGTCTATTACTATAACACTCGACGTAGAAATCATATTCATCAGGTAACAGTATCAACAGCTCATTACAAAAAATTCACATACAATTCATGTATATTATTTTACAACACTTTGCCAGATGACATTAAACGATTAAATTCGATAGAAAAGTTAAAATTCCAAGTGAAATCGTTTCTGCTGCATAACTGTTTCTATACAATTAGAGACTATACTGAGCATCACAAGAAAAGTAATATTAATTTTAACAATGATACATAATGCATTATTTACCATTTGGACTATAAATGTGTATAAACAACCTGTAACAACTATTGTACTACAGCCTCCATCTCGATCAGGTTTTTCGTCCAGTTTCCCTGATCCATTGAGCAAATGCTGAGATGGCCCCTTTTTTGCTTCTGGACATAAATGTAACTTCATTTTCTGTGCACGTCTTCTGGAATTCAGAGGGAAATATAATTATTCAAATTATCGTTTCCATGTTGTCGCGGCAGGAAGTATTATTCCGAAGGACAACATGGATAAGAGCCAAAATTTATATCTTATTTACCCTTGAAAATACATTTTATTACATGGGAGGGTTGTTGTTGTTGTTGTTGTTGTTGTTGTTGTTGTTGTTTTTTGTTTTTTAAATTTAAGTAGTATATAACTTAGTGTAGGGATCACAGAATTTTGAAAATGTGCACACAATTCATTTTTCCCCATATCACGTCATACGCAGTTTGAACTGTTTTTGACGTAAAATAAAAAAAAATAAAAAAATGGAGTTAGTGAGTGCATATTTATTTATTTAGTCAAAAACTGTATGTGACGTATGGGGGTTATCTGCGCACGCATTCTGGAATTTCAGAATCCCTTCCCAACAATTGAAGTATTAATAGTGGAAAGATGAAATAATAATAATAATAATAATAATAATAATAATAATAATAATAATAATAATAATAATAAATTTACAAAAGCGAGAGATTAACATTTCAAAAACTAGATATTTTCGTTTCCGATTTATAGAAAACTTATTTATAACGTTGAACGAACGAACAGATTTGATTATTCTGTATTGCTAACAAAATAGAAAACTCACCCTAAGCTCTACTAGCACTACAAGGAAAAAGAGAGCTCACCAAAACGTGCGCATAGTGAAGCTACATTTACGACTAGAAGCAAATCATCTCAGCACCTGCTCAATGGATCAGGGAAACTGGATAGAAACCCGACCGAGATGGTGGTCACTGATCCGGAAGCTGAAGTACATTACTTGTAACAGGCATATTAAGTCTTTTTTTAAATTATACAATGCAAATGTAAACTAATTTATTATACTATATTATTGTTTTGTTAAAATAAACATTATATTTCTTTTTGATGATCAATGTAGTCTCTAATTGTATAGAAAGATTTAAGCAGCAGAAAATAATTTACTTTTAATTTAAATTTGTGTACCGATTAATGTCATCTGGTAATGCGTTCTAAAGTAATGTACATGTATTATATGTGGATTTCTTGCAGTGAGCTGTTGATACTGACACTTGATGAACATGATTTCTACTACTTGTGTTTTAGTTATAAATATCAGTATTACATGAAAAATGTTATCACCGGTAAGTCAGTTTTGACAAATACTACAGATTGGTAAATAAATAAGCAAGGCAATGGTGAGATTCCGAGCTCAATGAAAAGAGGCTTGCAGGGATCACGTTGATGATATTTTTTCATTATTCGGATAATTTTCTTTTGCAATCTAAATGGTTGGGTACTGAAGGATGAGCTTCCCCAGAATATTATGCCATATCTCAGGCGGGAACGTACATTTGCAAAATACACGCAACGAGCTGCATTAAGGCTGACAGAAATTGAAAGAATTCTGTATGCGTAAAATAGTGAGCTTAATTTAGTGTTTAATTCTGTTATATGTACATTCCATTTGAGGTTTGACAGAATTGAGAGACCTAAACATTTTGTTACCTTAACATCAGCTAATTGCATATTGTTCATTTTCAGTGGAGCATTCGATTGCCGATTTGAAACGCAAAATTGTATTGAGACAGGTTTTCCTTCGTTAACTATTAATTTGTTATTACAAAACCAATTTGAAACTTCTGAAATTGTACTAATTATTGTTATTTGTTTTGCAAAGAACATTCATGTCATCGGCAAACAGAACTATTCTTGCATTTTTAATAGATGAGGGCATATCGTTTAGGTACAACAGAAAGAGGATAGGCCCTAAGGTCGAACCTTGTGGGACTCCATGTTCAACAAGCAAAGAATTGAAAAGATAAGTAAATAATGTCCTTTCGTGTTAGTACGGTATTCCTATACTTTGAGATCGATGTTCAATGTACGAGGTTATCCAATCTAGGGCAATCCCACGAATTTCATGAGAAGGTAACTTTTAGAGCAAGATTTTATGGTTAATAACGTCAAATGCTTTCAAAAGATCTAAAAATATCCCAATGGGTTCTTCATTTTGGTCCATTGATGATGCAACATCTTTAAGAAAAGAAAAAATGACAGTGTCTGTAGATTTTGATTATCTGAAACCGTGCTGAGAGTCTGAAAACGCTTCGTTTTTCCTGAGAAAAGTTTCCATTCCCGTATAGAAAAGCCTCTAATATTTTTGAGAAAACTGACAAAAGAGAAATTGGCCGGTAATTTTGAATTTCATTTTTGTTCCCTTTTTAAAAAAGTTGCTTAATTTTTGCTGTTTTGAAAATATCTGGAAATATTCCTGTGCACAAGGACGCATTGAAAATGTGAGTTAATTGGTGTATAATGGCAGATGCCCACGTTTTCAATAAATAATCCGGAAATTCATGTAAACCAGATGAATATTTATTTTTTAGTTTACTGACTATTCGGAGGATTTCGTTGGAAGAATTTACCGAAATAAACACCGTGCCGATTTTTTTTGAGAAGTATATGATGTTGAATTTTGTTGTTTTAGTCCCTTCGTGAGATCAACCGCGATTCTAGAAAAATGTTGGTTGAGGAGATTCGCAACTTTTTCTGTATTACTTATTTCTCTTTGATTATTTTTTAAAACAACATTCTCTACGAAATATCGTGATGACGTGGTCGTATTTTTTACGATATTCCACATTGCTATAGTTTTATTTCTAGCATTCAAAAAATCCTCATTATTTTTCATTATTTTTGGGTGAACTGTTATTTTCAGTAAAATCCTTTTATATTCTCGGAAGTAGACATGGAAACCGGGTGATACGTTCTGATGTTTAGAAATAAAGTAGAGCGTACGTTTGTTTTTACACGATGTTCTAATTCCTTGTGTGTTCCAAGTATTACTTTTTCGTAAAATGTTTAATTTTCTCTTTTTATCTTAATAAAAGAGTTATTATATTGATTGGGAATATGATAAGTTATATCCCGGGGTTTTGGTTGAAATGGGTATTTGGATTTGTTCTGGCTGAATATTCATATAGGTGAAGTTTGGAATTTGATTGTTTGATTGGAGCATTGGGAAGTTGTGCGTGGAGAGTTGGGGTGCGGGAGGCCTTCCATTGTTTGATTTAGTTTTGGGATTCCTTGCTTGTGCATTTGTTGGGGGGGGGGGGTTCTATAAGTTTCTTGTAGTAGGAACATTGCTCAGTTCGTATATCTGCGCGCTGGGGACCCTTGCATTTCTTACAGATTGGTACTTGTTTCCGTTGGGGTCAATTTACTGAGTAGAGGTTTTCCGCTCAGTAAATACAAGCGATTTTGTGGTTGCAGTTATGTTTGGTGTGCTCAAAGTCCAGACAGCGCAGACATGGGGCAGGGTCTTTGTTTTTCGTCTTTGTTCAGGTTTAACACTCAAATTACAAATTTATTAAATTTGGAGCACTAATTTAAATTCTGCGACTACGACAGGTATGGGGGTGTTGTTTGTATATAGTCGTGTGACATTAATGATGAACACTTTTACTTCAGGTATTCGTATATTTCTTCTTGGTTTAATGATGTGTTTTTGAACACGATTGAAAACTTCTTGTTAGCTGGGTCCTTCTACGTGCGTGTCCTAACGGCACTTCAAATCAAGAAAATGAAAATGAACCTAGGATCTTTCTTTAGTTTCTCTAGTAGTGCGTATGTTTTTAATCGGCACTGATTATACATATTCTGTGCTATTTGACGATTTTTTGTTCGGTAATGATTCATCACTGCTACTATTGAAACTTTTTATTGCACTGTTGTTCCTAAAGTTTACATTGCTGCTACCGTTACTAGGGGCACTTGAGCATTTTGGCCTAGGGCGAGGCCGCTAAGTCATGGTTACTAACCACGGGTATGCCGTTACCGGCATTGCTCACTATTGGTGTTTCAGTTCCTAGCTGATAGCCGGCACTAGCTACGATATGGCCGGCAGAAGTTAGCTGCAGGTCACGGATTCTTTGCTGTTCTTCCGCTTCTAGATGGTTCTCTTGATGAATCTGTATTGGGCTGGGTGATGTGTTCATGGCGTTCACGGCCGCCATGGCCTCGGCGATGCACTGGCCTAAGCCAGGGCTGCTACTAATTATTGGATATAATGAAATATGCTTTGTGCGGCGCACTGTACACTACACTTCACACTGACACTAATACTTTAGTACTTTAAACTAAATAAACTCGTAGAAACATTACTTTACTTTCGCTGTTACTGAGCAGCGCTATGTGTACCCTGCCGCTCCTCGGACGAATTTAAAAATTCAAGGGCAGGGCTCGGATTCTGATGACTTAAAATTTATTTGAAAATGACTTACAAAATTACTTAAAAATAAGAGAAAAATGACATAAAATGACAAAATAAGGGGAAATTTTTTTTAATACTCACAGATTTGTAAGACATTTTTATTGATTCAATGAATTTTACAATTTTAAATAAAATTTATTTATATAAAATTATATTTAATATAAAGTCTTCATTTTAGGAGTAAATGGAATCCGCAGCTGCGACTTTCCAACCATGAGTTTTGAAAGTACAAGGAAGTTACCGAAGATCCGTGTAATTTGGAGAGTTCGATTGATTGATTGATTGATTGATTTTTTCGTGTTTCTTGGCGCGTCAACTACTGTGGTCATTAGTCCCGTTAGTGTAGTGCATGTTTTCTCTCGGGAGACGGCGGTGATCTTCTGAAATTTCATTAATCGAGATTTGCCAGTGATCGATATAGTACACAAGATTTTGAACCGAAAGGCTTCTGCAGAATTGTTTGGTTATTTAAAACCATACAAATATTAACATGAGCATTTCCACTGGGATATGTATGGTCGTGCGAGAATAATTTCTTGGCACATATATTTGAATGATTTTGTAAGGGTCACTATTTTTATTTTCACTTTATAAGCGTTTCGAAATTGAGACGTACCTACACTTTGGTTTCTAATTGCACTGGATTTGTTAACATGAAGTTATTCAAGGATACATTTTAGAAAAACACAACCTGATTTTCCGAACTTCGCGTAAGTCACAAAAATTATTTTAAGACATTTCTTGCAAACCATAATATACTCCATCATTCAAAGTATCCCTGCGTGACAGTAGATCCTCAATTGCCTTCACAATTACACCACGAATCCAAATCAGCATGGATAACTTCCGTACCTAACATATCAATAGCCCGGTGCACTGGACTACACTCACGCGATCGTCAGTGCACTTTAGGGCGCCCCGAGTGCGCGAATGTCCTGGTTCCGCTTGATTGTGCGAATGGAACATGCGCTTCTTTGCACTGGTGCGCCCTAGCGGTCGAATGGAACACGAAAGCTGCCCTGAGTGCGCACTGGGTGCGCACCAGTGCAGCGAATGGAAAACGCTATAAGATTCAATGGTCTATAACGAGCGAGAAATAGGAAAATAATTTGAATCTGCTCTTGTTATGTAGTTTGCTAAGGTTATTTGGTCATAAGTAACAAACAGTAAGTATTTAAAGTAGTATTTACGGCAGTTACCTATTAACATTGTTTTTTACATTATTTATTACATTGGCATTATGCAGGTACAGCCTTTATGCATAACCAATACAAAAGTTATAGCCTTGGCTCTAGTATGTTGGTAATGTGTTATGTTGTTTTAAAATACATGTTAACAATGTGTTGTGATATCCTAGTGACATAATAACGTTTTAATTAAAGAAGTTTACGATGAATTTACAAAACAAAAATCCTAACTACATGCCATAGATATACAGAAATGAAGTGGCGAATATAACATAACGTTTACAAAATTAGGTTACGAACAATGCGAACAATATGAGCACTTTAATTTACACAAAAATAAGAAACCAAACTATTTTCTTGGCTGTCAAGGAGACGCCGCGTCTTAGGCACAAGTGCCAACGTTTCGACTGACATTCTGAGACTTTACTCAGGGCGAAATGCATTTCGCCCTTCTGCGACCTTCCTCAGGCATGCATCGCCTCGAAATGCATTTCGCCCTGAGGAAGGTCGCAAAATGGAAGTCGAAACGTTAGCACATGGACTTAGGATGCGGCGTCTTCCGGACAGCCAAGTAAATACTGACACAGGCCGCGGAAGCCAAAGCTCTCAACCACCCGTAACCTCTAAATAGATTGCAGCCTTTGTAAATCGGCATACATATTTAAAAAGGTAAAATCAGGAAGAGGACAATACAAGAACGATGCAGATAAGAGTTCAGTAGACGAAATTACGAAATACTTTGTCGTCATGGTAGTAATATTCTCAAGATCTTAAGACGGCGGCAGGATTTTCGACACTAGCTTTTCAGCTAGGTCGAATTCAGTCGCTGTCTGGAGGAGAATTCTAGTGGCCGGCTGATCTGATCGGTAGTTTTCCGTGGTTTCTCCGATCAACACCAGGCGAATGCCGGAGCAGTACCCTAACAAATGGGCCACGGACCGCGCGCGATCTGTCCTTCCTCTTTCTTCTCCTATCCTCTCGCCTTACACACACACACTAACATACACTACACTACCACACATCCCGGGAGACCGGTCGGGAGCTTAGAGCTTGTCCCGGCTGGGGCGGTGCCCCGCTGGTGGGAGAGTCCTGGTTAGGGGGAAACCCCACTAGCCGACGGAAGGTCGGCGCCGGATCTCGCCAGCCAGCGGGGAAAATCACCTCCATCTCCCCAGAAAAAACATGCACTACACTAACGGGACTAATGACCCAAGCAGTTGACGCGCCCGGAAACACGAAAAAATCAATAAATTAATCAATCAAGATCTTAAATGTTGACGTATGTAATTTTGACTCGATTGACTGTTTACAACGAGTTTTGTTATTTCACTAAGAAATAAAAATTCTGAAGGTTGCATGTCTATGGCACGATGTCATACAGGGGTGAAAGAAAGAAGAAATTATCAATACAATGTCGAAGTTTTCCATAACCACACGTCATGATGTACGTATAGATATCATTTGTTATGGATGGGCAATTGCTCGTTGCAAAATAAAAATTGGCCGTTTCCAGACATTCTCGTTTTCGGGATTAATTCAGTCTACATTGACGTAGACACAATTGTCATAAAATATTTTGATCCAAGACACACTTTTAAGACCTGTGACTTGTTCCATTGCCAGGTCGAGAGAGCCCTTGAGAGGAAGAAAGTGAAATTCGATTTTGACAACATTAAAATTAGAACAGTTTACATCACCAAATGAATATAATGGAAGTGCATTCAAGATACTTTTTCAAATGGAAATACTATGCACAAAAATCCACCGCAAGTCTAAAAAGTGTAGTCAAAATCCAAACAAGGAGAAAACTGATAATAAACACTGCACTGTTTACCCAATATCAACCAGCTGCAAGCTACAAATGATGCAAGAAAGTATGCGCTGTTGTAACATCACTAGTATTAAATTTTGTACTAATAGAAGAAATAAAATATTATTATATAAACTTAAACTAGTGCTGCTACAACAACACATACTTTTTCGCATTATTTCTAACTACTCCGGTCCATTATACTATATTAATTTTCAATAGTGTTTTCAACCACCAACATTTCCCCCTCCTCTCCATACTCTAACTCAGTATAACCCGCCAAGTTAATTCGCCGTGAGCCTTACCACTACACTAAAGAAATTAGCCTTGAGTTTCGAACTCGGGGCGATGTTTAAAATTGTAATTGTCTCAATTCAATATTTCCAACTCGCAATTTTTGCAATTTTCGAAAATATGGATAGTTCGCCGAAAATGGAAATAGCACCATATTTTTTACTCGTGATACATACGAGAAGAAAATTTAAAGAAAAAAGTTAAGCTGTTTTTGAGAAAAAATTGTTAAAAAAATTAAAAGTTGTCAATATTTCATTAAAATTACATAAAAACTACTCATATTTTCGAAAACTTCAACCTGACCTTATTTAAAGATTTGTCTTTAAAGAACAGATTTCATTAAGGAAAAAACCTCTATCTTCAGTATAGTTGTTGTAGGAAGACGCCAAAAATTGCACTTTTGCAAATTTTGGGAAAAGCAGCGATTTCAGCAAACATGAGACATGCACCATTCCCTTGTGGGTTCTTTACGCTATCAGAGGACAAAATTTAATCAAAACATTCGGAGTCATTTTTGAGAAAGTTTTGGAAACTCACATGCACTACACTCTTGTTGGAAAATCAGTCGGGACCTTAGATTGATTGATTTATTCATGTTTCCGGGCGCGTCAACTGCTATGGTCATTAGTCCCGTTAGTGTAGTGCATGTTTTTTCTCGGGAGATGGCGGTGATCTTCCCCCGCTGGATGGCGAGATCCGGCGCCGACCTACCGTCGGCTAGTGGGGTTTCCCCCTAACCAGGACTCTCCCACCAGCGGGCACCGCCCCAGCCGGGACAAGCTCTAAGCTCCCGACCGGTCTCCCGAAATATGTGGTAGTGTAGTGCATGTTAGTGTAAGTGTGTGTGTAAGGGGAGAGGATAGGACAAGGAAGAGGAAGGACAGATCGCGCGCGGTCCGTGGCCCGTTTGGTAGAGTACTGCTCCGGCATTCGCCTGGGGTTGATCGGAGAAACCACGGAAAACTACCGATCAGAGCAGCCGGCCGTTGGAATTCTCCTCCAGACAGCAGCTGAATTCGACCTAGCTGAAAAGCTAGTGTCGAAAATCCTGCCGCCGTCAGGACTCGAACCTAGGACCTCCTGGTTAGAGGCGCTGCAATGACATCAGTTGATGCACTGAGCTACCGCTACCGGTAGGGACCTTAGAGCTTGTCTCGGTTAGGGCGGTGGCCCGCTGGTGGGAGATACCTGGTTTGGGAAACACTCGCAAGCCGACGTAGGTCGGTGCCGGCACTTGCCATCCAGCGGGGGAAGATCTCCGCCACAGCGCGCGACAAAACATACACTACACTTACGGAACTAATGAACTTAGCCGTTGACGTGCCCGGAATCATTTATCCATTGATTGATTGATTAATTGATTGAACATAGAAGTAGAAACTTTGGTTCCTCAAATGCAGAGCGACCTCGAGCTTACCAAAGCAGTGCAGGCTTCATTCTAGCATTGCATCTTTGCCGATCTTACTACTTACGTCTCCTACAGCTACAGTCTCTCTTATCGTCTTCTCACACGGAAATCTTGGTTTCTTCATGTGCTCCCTGGCTGGTTCATAATTCAAGATGATTTCCCAATGTTCCTGAAGTTCGCCTAATCTATTCGAAACATTGTTTCACGTCATAATATGCTGTGTAGGACCCGTTACAAGTGACAAAAACGTCAACAACAATTACACAGGCACTAAAAAAAATTTGTCAGACCCAAAGGCTTGACACATGCTTCTCTATGTATATCGACGGGCTGAATACAAATCTGAAGACGGAATTACGTCACCACTCTCTAGGGTTTTTTTTAATCGCAAAAAAAAAACACCGTGAAATTTACAATCTTCAATTTCACGGTGGTTTCTGCAGAAATGACTTTTTAAACACATTTTTATTCACACCATTAAAAAAATATCCAACTAGAGATACTACAGAATGGCACAGACTTTCTCGTAGTAAACTTCCTTCGGGTGGTGACCTTTTACGGTCTTGTCCCATCCTGTTTGTTAGCTGCCATCTATCACCACCAAAAACATTTCAAGTATATGTTTTTGAAATTTTCTCAACTTTTCGGTTTCCTAACAGTAGATTCGATATATTACTTTAAGAATATTAAAGAAGAGTAAAATCTCGTTCTAAATGGCAATTTTCATTGGACAATTTGGAGCCTTTAAAAAAAACGGCGTGCAACACTTACTGTAAACGCGAATTTTAAAGCTCTTTTCACAGGAATCTATTGCGTTTACGAAAAACTTCATTTCAAGTTATTTTAAGCCCTTCCACTCATAAATGCAATAATCTATACTAATTTCTGAAAATGGGTATCTTAACGGGGCGAAAGATTAAAAAAAAATACATTTGTGTAATTAAAAGAAAGAATACACCAAAATG
This sequence comes from Teleogryllus occipitalis, assembly GCA_011170035.1. Taxonomy (NCBI): domain Eukaryota; kingdom Metazoa; phylum Arthropoda; class Insecta; order Orthoptera; family Gryllidae; genus Teleogryllus; species Teleogryllus occipitalis. Next base: position 90,468 of record BLKR01009000.1, on the reverse strand, counting down.
AACTTTAAATCATATTGAACAGTGCAATTAGCACTATCCGTACGAAAAGTTTAAAGGACAAATTTAGAGCCATTTGGAAAAATGGATACAATATTTGAGTTACTTCAGCTGGGGGAAATGCTATCATTTTATCAATACGTCGAAATGTATCCCTTATAAAAAAGAATTGTCAACTATAATGAGTGAGTTTTTAATTTGTGCATTAGAATATAACTTCGCTGGTATATTTCCGTTATTGAAGTCCGATTAAAAACTTGAGCGACAAAGTTTTGTGGAAAATGATGAAATTATTTTCTATTGTCACCCGAAGGTCTTCGAATCCATTACTTGTGTGTATTTGCCGTTTGATGTGAAGTGTCGTGTTTTAAAGTCCCGCCCGACGTGAGACGACAACGTGAGGCTCGACGGGAGACACGACGAAAGGCCAAGGCACAGATGTGGGATGTGTGACCTGCAAAGCTAAAAGTAAGTGTTCGTATGACGTTATCAGCGCAAGGGGCTATCCAAGTAAATACACGACTGAAAACGAGAATCCCTTTCGTGAGTTTCATCTTCTGGGTGTTCTGGTCACCCGATTTTTGCTGGTAGTTGGGAGTAACGGTGTTTGATGTTCAGTGGCAAAGAAAAGTAGGTAGTAGGTAATTTAGTCAATCATTGAAAGTGTTAATATTAAGAGATCAAAATGGATCGCAGGGAAAAGGGTGAAATAAATAAAGGAAGTAAAAACATATTTAAAGTACTGGAGAACTTAAAAGGAAAACATCAATCGTGTGAATGAATTTTGCGGAGCAACAGGCATCAGCAGACTTTCCTTCTTTATAATAATAAAAGGAAAATGATAATGGAGATTTTGTACATTTTTGTACATACGGTACGATTACGATACGATTACATTACGATTTTGTACATACGGTATATCATAATATGCTGTATAGTACCCGTTACAAGTGACAAAAACGTCAACGACAATTACACAGGCACTAAAAAAAAGTTTTAGAGACTTAGCACATGCTTCTCTATGTATGTCTCGTTTCTATTTAAAAAAGCTTCTGCAACAATCATGTGTGGAATAAAGAGGTTAATGACAAATATTTACCAGATTTCAAATGCTCAACATTTTATCGCTTATTGATGGAAATGAGATTTAAATTTGAAAAGGGAGAATAAAGGTTCTAATAATAGAAAGAAATGATACAATTCTGTGGCGACATTCATATCTACGAAAAATGCAACAGATTAAAAACGAGAAAAGATACATAGTGTAGTTAAATGGAAGTTGAATAAACGCTAGTCACATTGTATCGCTTATTGCGTAAATTAAATTAATCGATATTTGACGGCATAATCAACAAACAATTTAGGATTTTTTCCATAATCTGTTTCTTGAATTGTTTCTTTTATAAAAGAATACATGTAAACTGTCCCTGTGTATTAGATATTTACGCTAATAAAAAACTTACGACTATAATATAATCAGTGTGTGATTGAACATTTTTTTCAGTAGACGCGTAAATATACGCTGTACGAGAAAGGTAGCTTTGGTTTTGACGAAACTTCTTCCATCGAAATCTTGGTATCAAAGTATTTTCTAAACTAACTGATGACGCTAAAAAGCGGCAGAGACTTCATAGTAATAGTTATTTCCTCTTGTTTTGAGTCGAAACTAACTTTTCGTTTTTCCCTCTCTCCCTTCCCGACTGAATCTTTCAGTACCTAAAATGCTTACCAGGGCTTCCCGCGGTAACTACGGCTCCACTTTGGACATTCTCAGATAAGTGCACCTTCTCGCTCCCCGATCATCGCATTGACCAGGGGTTCCCAACGGGGTCGGTATTGAGCCCCTGGGGTATGAATAAATTTTGAAGGGTCAATGATGATTACGGGGTCGGTTGGTTGTCTATAGACAAATATGAACAAGCGATTGATAAGTATAATCAACAATTATTTGTTCATAACTATTGTGAACAAATAGTTGTCAATGTTAAATGAGTAACACTACGATACTCACGGAATAATAATAATAATAATAATAATAATAATAATAATAATAATACTAATAATAATAATAATAATAATAATAATGAGGCTATTTTGAATGCAAAATAGCACAAAACTAAAGCAATGTGGAATATCGTAAAAAATACGGCCACGTTATCACGATATTTCGTTGAGAATGTTGTTTCAAAGGATAATGCAGGAGAAGCAAGTAATCCAGAAAAAGTTGCGAAGTCTCTTCAACTAACACTTTTATAGAATTGCGGTTGATCTCACGAAGGGACTAAAACTACAACCTTCAACATCATACGCGTTCCAAAAGATTTTCGGCGCGATGTATATTTTCGAAACTTCTTCCAATGAAACCTTCAGAATAGTCAGTAAACTAAAAAATAAATATTCATTTGGTTTAGATGAATTTTCGGATTGTTTATTAAAAACGTGTGCACCTGCCATTATACACCCATTAACTCACATTTTCAATGCTTCCTTGTGCACAGGTATATTTTCAAAACAGCAAAAATTAAGCCACTTTTTAAAAAAAGGGATCAATATTTTTTTTTATTTTCATAAACATTACAATCTAGTCTTATAGTCTAATACGCAATTTTCTTTTGTCCTACACTACTATGAAATAAAATTTTGTTCTAAGAGCTAGCCCATTAGCGTCATCTTAGTTTGAAATTGAATTGAAAAACACACCTTCTTGTGTTTGTAGATACACTGGTATTTACTCTGTTATTTTAGATCTTAGTTCTTAAAACACTTTGGCACCTCACTTTGCACTAGTTTGAAAGGTTTCTTTCTCTTCAGTCGTCTCACTAGGTCTGTGTTGTTCAGGAGAAGAATTGCTTCGGGATTGTCGTGCCTTTCTTCGTGTTTTCTCGCGAACCTTTGTATTTCTTTATCCACTGCTTCAACTTTCAGGTCCTTGTGCAAATCTTTATTTCTTATATACCAAGGTGCTTCGACGATATTTCTTAGCACTTTGTTCTGAAATCTTTGGATAATTTTGATGTTATGGTAACTCTAATAAAAAATGTATCATCTAAATACCTGCATATTAAAGAATGTCACCACTTAAGTTGAGATCAATCTCCAATTACTCTAACAGTATGACACTATTTGATTCACAAACAAGCCAAACCAGCATTAGTTAACAATCGTACGGACTGGAAATGCTTTCATCAATATCTAGAAGAAAAAATAAATCTCCATGTTACATTAAGACTAATCAAGAACTAGATAACGGAAATGGAGCTGGAAATTTTTACACAAGATATTCAGCAGTCAGCTTGGGTAAGTACTCCAAAACTCAAAATAACAATAAAAAACAATTACACAGAAGAAATTTTTTTTAAAAAAATTGTTGCGTCTACTTCGACGCAACGCGTCTCCAAGCCCCCTGGGGGGCGTTGAGCGCTTTGCGCTTCTCAGAGTAATCCTCCTATTACTGCGCTTGTTTTATGGAGTAATCCTCCGTTAACATTGTCTGTCGCGTCTCGTCGTAGTCGGTTGTCAAGAGGACCGCCAGGTAGCATCTCCGCGTACGCGCCTCCTACCGCGCGCTCCTGCGTCACTACCCAGCGGCCAGAATTAGGAAGGAATAAGGATAGGGGTAGGGTTTAGGACACTTCACAGGGGTTGGACTAGCCCATGCGAAGCAGCCGAACTCGTTTTGTTGGAACAAATTTCACATGAGATTCGACGGGAATCGAACCCGGATGTCAGTGGTGAAAGGCTTGCGACTTTGCAATGAGCCACGAGTTCAACTTCAATTTGGAACCTTGTTATTGAAAAGAGGAAAATGAGAAGTCGTTGGCAACAAACAAGAGCACCATGCCATAAAACCAAATACAATAATCTCACTCAACAACTTAGAAGAAAGATAAAAGATTTTAAAAACAAATGCACGAGTATGTATCTAAAATAATTGTCACCTGATAAAAACACTGATTATTCCCTCTGGAAGGCATCAAGAAAAATAACAAAACCTATTATTCAAGCGCCTCCAATTAGGACAAAAGATGGCAAATAGACTAGAAGTAAAGTACAAAACGTTGATAGATTTGCTGAGCATCTGGAAGAAATATTTCAGCAATATTTTCATGAAGTAGAAATATTTAATGAAAACCGAAGTAGCCAGGAAGATAACAAAGTATTACCCCTGTTACAATAACTGAAGTACAAAAAGGAATACAAAATTTGAAACTTAAAAAGGCCCCAGGATTTGATTTAATAACAGCAGAAGTTTTAAGGAAACTACCGAGGAAGGGTATAATAAAATTGACATATCTTATCAATGCTGCATTTAGATTGAAATACGTACCCAGATTTTGGAGAGGGCAAGAAACTATAATGATATTGAAACCAGGAAAACCACCACATGAGGCTATATTGAACAGACCAATATCACTGTTACCTATTTTGTCTAAGCTTTTTGAAAAATTGTTGCTCAAAAGAACGAAAGAGATTATTGAGGACAAAAAGTTAATACCAGAACATCAGTTCGGATTTAGAACAAAACACTCCACAATAGACCAAGTGCACAGATTATGAGATTATGCAGCGTCATCGAAAAATCATTGGAAGAGAAAAAGATTTGTTCTGGAATCTTCTTGGACGTGGCCCAGACCTTTCACAATGTCTGGCAGAAAGGTTTAAACTATAAGTTGAATACTGTTCTTCCCAAACAATATGCAGATCTTCTAGAATCTTACTTAACTGACAGGTATTTTAGAGTTCAACAAGACGATGCCTATACGGGACTCAAAGGAATTAAGGCAGGGGTACCGCAAGGAATTGTGCTGGGACCAATACTATACCTACTGTATACCAGTGACCTCCCCAAACCATAAAATTACACATTACCAGATGACATTAATCGGTACACAAATTTAAGTTAAAAGTAAATTATTTTCTGCTGCGTAAATGTTTCTATACAATTAGAGACTACATTGATCATCAAAAAGAAATATGTTTATTTTAACAAAATTTAGTTATTTATGCCTGTTACATGTAATGTACTTCAGCTTCCGGATCAGTGACCCCATCTCGGTCGGGTTTTTGTCCAGTTTCTCTGATCCATTGAGCAAGTGCTGATATGGCCCCTTGATTTGCTTCTGGTCGTAAATGTAGCTTCACTATGCGCACGTTTTGTTGAGCTCTCTTTTTCCTTGTAGTGGTAGTAGAGCTTAGGGTGAGTTACTATTTTATTAGCAATACAGAAAAATCAAATCTGTTTGTTCGTTTACCATTACAAATAAGTTTTCTATGACTCGGGAACGAAAATGTCTAGTTTTTTGAAATGTTAATCTCGCGCGTTTTAAAATTGTATTATTATTATTATTATTATTATTATTATTATTATTATTATTATTATTATTATTATTATTATTATTATTATTATTATTATTATTATTATTACTATTATTATTGTTAAATTTTTATTTATTTATTTATTTTACGTCAAAAAACAGTTCAAACTGCGTATGACGTGCTATGGGGAAAAATGAATTGTGTGCACATTTTCAAAATTATGTGATCCCTACACTAATTCATATACTACTTAAAAAAACCCAAAAAAACCTCACATGTAATAAAATCTATTTTCAAGGATAAGGATAAATAAGCAATACATTTTGGCTCTTATCCATGTAGTCCTTCGGAATAATTCTTCCTGCCGCGACTACATGGAAACGATAATTTGAATAATTGTATTTCCCACTGAATTCTAGAAGACGTGCACAGAAAATGAAGTTACGTTTATGTCCAGAAGCAGAACAAGGGGGCATCTCAGCATTTGCTCAATGGATCAGGGAAACTGGACGAAAAACCTGATCGAGATGGGGGTCATTGACCCGGAGGCTGTAGTACAATAGTTGTTACAGGTTGTTTATACACATTTATACAGCCCAAATGGTAAATAATGCATTATGTATCATTGTTAAAATTAATGTTACTTTTCTTGTGATGCTCAGTATAGTCTCTAATTGTATAGAAACAGTTTTAAAAGTTTTTTCATCTTTCAACTATTAAGAGTGAAATTCAGAAAGTGTCGTTATGTGGTATTAACTGAGTGAGAGTGAGGTATTTCATAATGTTTCCTTGAAAGTTCTGCTGCAGGGATAATTCAATGGGATAGCGTTCCCTTCATTAAGTTTCTGTGTCCCATTAGTTCAGCACCTGATGATGTAACAAAACGAGTTACGAAACGTTGTGCAATTGTTGAAATAAATGATTGTCATAAAAAACTTTGGATACTTTTATTTGTAAACATATATTGACAATCAAGAAGAAATATTGATTTTCTAAGAGTGAAATTGTTGGGAAGGGATTCTGAAACACAAGAAAGCGTGCACAGATGGTTTTCTCCCCCATACTTCACAGAGTTTGTAGCAATGTGACTAAATAAATAAATAAATAAATAAATAAATAAATAAATAAATAAATAAATAAATAAATAAATAAATAAATAAATAAATAAATAAATAAATAAATAAATAAATAAATAAATAGATAAATAAACAAATAAATAAATAAATAAATAAATAAATAAAATAAGTCAGTAGGGATGTATTTGCGCGGAATACCTCTAAATCCTTGAATCGTAGAACATAAGGTATACTTGATGATACCAATATAAAGCTCCTATGCTATTTAAGAAGACATGCTTTAACTACTTCATAATAGTTTAGAAGGTATGGTATATATATTCTCTTATTTCCGTCTTATTTTGGTTACCTAAAGCTTGGATTTACAGGTACTCCGCGCAAGCAAATACGCCCCTACTGATTCCGTTAGTATCGGAGTGTTACTCATTTAAGAATGCCAATTATTTGTTTACAATAATTATTTTCAAGCCTGATAAACAAACTAGAGCGCCACCGCGCGATTGGATGGCTGGAAATAGCTATTATTCCGCTTTGGCCAGAGGCCGATAAAGTAACCTCCTTCAGAATGCTCTAGCGCCTAAACATTTTCTCAGAAAATTTAAGTTAAATTATGCATTTTGTAGGAAATGTTATCGACTTTAATTTTGCGAATAACAATTATTTTCCATAAAACACATAGTTTTGAAGACATAAGCAAAAACCTGAAACAGCGAAATTTTAAGGCTGTTTTTGCGATTTTCTCTGTGAAGATGAACTTTTTTGAGGTGTCAAACATCAAATTCTAACTTAGCGCTGTCAGGAAAAATAGAATCGTTGAGAAAAAAACTTCCGGATTTTTTTCCTTGGTCTGATGCCTTTTGACTGGACTAAAATAGAAATATTCATATAAATCCTTTCAATTTCAGTCAGCCTCCATGTATCTCGTTATGTTCTATATTTTTCGAATTTGGTGCATAACACCTCGACCAAAAAATGTGGAATTTGTCTAGATGCGCTCTTTCCAGCAAACGTCTCAATAGGCGTTTTGTTGTCAACACGACTCGAACCAGTCCCATTCAGCACATGTACAACAATGTTCACTGATTCTGCATGTGATGACTTCAGAAGATACTTCCCTAATAACATAGTACGATCCAACTCCAGAGCAGTTCTATTGCGTCGCTATGCACAGCTGCTTTTTCTGGGGCGTTGGAATTGGCGACAGCAAACTTCACGCATCTGTGTTTCATTAGATTTCCCCCCCCCCCGAAGAGTCAAATTCCAAATCACTATACCTCAAAATTTTTGGTAGATATGCACATTTGTTATGTACGACTTTAACTGTGTGTAACAGTTATTCTGCCTCTAGGTTCTGATAGAGGTAATAGAATCTGCGCGAATTTGAAATGTTCTATGTGAAACACAAAAATATATTTGGCGCCTCACAACGAAATAGTTTCCATGAGTTGACACACGTCAGCGTGGATTAACCTACTAGGCTGGGTACTCGTGACTTGAAGCACCACCTATGGTGCTTCCCACAGACACATGCTTCACAAAATCCATCATCAAGTTCGACATCAGAACAACGATCTTTCAGGAACTTCGATTATGTTTGTTTTTAATGATCAATGCGCTCGTGACCATTTTACAAGTTCTGATTCGCCACAAGATTTGCCTCAGAAATGCAATATTGTTTTCACCACTGAAATAGCATCTTGAACTGATGTCCACTCGTAGTTCGTAGTTCGTAGTTCTTCACGACACCATTGTTAAGGAATTTACAAATGTCTTTCTCACAGCGAGAAGTCATGTTACAGAGAATACATTATCCCGAGCTTCTGGAACATACATATAATTCTACATAATACGACATACCTGCTTTCCTTCATCACAAGAAAAAAATTGCTTCTCATAGTTCCATTGTGTCCACGCTAGACTTATTACCTAGAAGAAATTTTGAATGTACCGAGAAATATGTGAACGATTAATATCACCACAATAAACAGACTATTTTTCGAACGTGTGTTCACACATACTGAATCAGATATAACCTAATGTAAAAACAATTCTAACAGTTATCGATAAAGACAACTAGTGTTGCTAAAACCGCACGTTACCATACGAATATTCCCGACGTTTAAAAACGAACATCTGCAATTTTTGAAAATTCATTAATTTTGAATGAATATTGGACTGAAATATCTAATTCTGAAGAACAGATTTCAATAACAAACCAATGGTGCTAGAACAACACATACTCTCTCGCACTAATTTTAAATTTGCAAGTCTCGAAAATTCAGAGCTCAATGAAAATGCCATCCGCGCCATTCTTTTGAACGTCCCTTCCTCTTTACATGAAAAAAATTGAAGAAAAAATTTGGAGCGGAATTTGAGAAAATGTTTTTTTAAAATAAATTACATTGATTTCAAGCACAAACTACTAGAAAACTCGTTTCTTGAAAAAATTGTACATTTTAAGGCGCTGATTTTTTTACAGACTTTGTCTACGGCAAAAATCTCTATATTCAATTTTGTAGTTTCAAAATGTGAACTATTTGCAATTTTTCGAAAAATCGGAGAGTTCGCAGAAAATATGACTAGCGCCATATTTTTTACTGTCCCTTGATATATACGAGGAGAAAAGTTTAAGAACACTTGCAGCGGTTTTTTAGAAACTCGTTTAAAAAAAATTAAAAATTGCCCATATATTTTGGAAAATTACACGAAAACTAGTCATATTTTTGAAAAATTGAACTTGACGTTACTTCAAGATCTGTCTTTAAGGAGCAGATTGCATTAAAGAAAAAATCTTTCTTCAATATTGTAGTTGAAGGAAGACGCCGCCACCATAAATTGCACTTTTGCATTTTTCGAAAAATCGGAGAGTTCGCAGAAAATATGACTAGCGCCATATTTTTTACTGTCCCTTGATACATACAAGAAGAAAAGTTTAAGAACACTTGCAGCGGTTTTTTAGAAACTCGTTTAAAAAAAAATTAAAAATTGCCCATATATTTTGGAAAATTACACGAAAACTAGTCATATTTTTGAAAAATTGAACTTGACCTTACTTCAAGATCTGTCTTTAAGGAGCAGATTGCATTAAAGAAAAAATCTTTCTTCAATATTGTAGTTGGAGGAAGACGCCGCCACCATAAATTGCACTTTTGCATTTTTCGAAAAATCTGGAATTTCAACAAACCTGATACCTGCGCCATTCTCCTGAATGTCTTTTACGCCATCCGAGGAGAAAGTTTAATCAAAAAATTAGTGCCAATTTTTAAAAAGTTTTGGAAATATTGTTCAGGCTTCATGTACGCAAAAGTAGCCACAAAAATCAAACTCCCAAAGCCTCGAGTTGGTTCAGATCGATGGGGGAATATCAATTTTGGAGCAAATTGGCTGAACGGTTTAGGCGCTGGCGTTGACCACAGACGGACGGACGGACGGACGGACGTGTTCATTGCTCTATCCGAGGAAAAAATTAAACGAAAATTTTGGAGCGGGTTTTCAGAACAAAAATTGAAATTCGCCATTACTCCAAGTATTACTTCAAGCACTTTGAAGCAGGGAAAGCAATACTTAATAACTATAGTCTAACTACAAACGATGCAAAAATGATGAACGCAAAATATAGCTGTGAAATTTCAATTAATCTACTTACTTACGTAGTAGCGGTTTGATATATAATACACAGGAATGATGGGTACAATTTTTGGAACCACAAACAGCATACGTCTGCAGTAATAAAATGATTCCAACGGATGCACAAGAAAAAATCACTACGTAAGTAGTACACTACGATGACACTTAAACCAGAACACTAATATGTATTATGACTGACACATACACACACACATGTTATATTTTTTTCAATATTCCACAGATAATAGGTCTCGTGTTAAGACTGTATCAACACACACATTGTTTAATAACAACGTTGTCATGGTAACCGTCTTATCCCTAAATCACCGGCAAATTCTCTAGGCGAGCGAATGCACAAAAATCATATTTGCGGTAATATTTACAATACATCGAGAAAATGTTATAAAACAAAATATTTAGAAATATTTTCAATTGACACGACAGTTTACTTTTCGTTTTTCTGCAATATATACTTTTTATCCTATTTATGATTTAAAAACACCTACATTTTTCAGCATTATTTTGATTTTGGGACCACAAATATTTGGCCAAAATCAAGCTTTTGGAACATCGGAGAGAATTGAACTCTTTTCCACTGTGGAGAATTTCGGGGGAAAATATTTCATAGCTTTTGAGCAAATTTGGTTCAAACAATTCAGAAAATTCACCATTTCAGTTCTATTATTCTCAACGATTATGGAGAACTTACGGACATTTCAAAAAACCATCATTAGAGATACTTTGAAGCTCATGTGTTAAGAAACTCATTGAACAATGAAATACGACGTAATAAATTTTAACGACGGGCGAGACATGTAAAAAAATTACATTTATGTAATTTCTAAAAAAAACCAAAATAATAGAGTAACATGGCGTTTATGTCATCGTATAGGGTACATTTATCACTACCCCTACCAAAAATTTAAAGAAGAAATTTGGAGCCGTTTTTGAGAACATCTTCGTCGTTCTTGAGAACTCTGTTTTTGTTATTTTTTTAAATTGCAATTATTGCACGCAATATTGGACGAAATCTACTAAAATTTGCAAAAAATATTTATGACCTTAATGAAAGAACTGTTTGTGGACAACAAATTTCATTTGAAGGAAGAATCTCTGTCTTCAATTTTATAGTTTTATGAAGACGCCGAAAAAATTGAAAACGTTTGCAATTTTCGAAAATTCAGAGTTAAAATCGAACCTATGCCACTTTTATATGTGTATTTTACTCTATTCTTACAAGAAATATAAAGAAAACATTTGGAGCCGTTTTTGAGCAAATGTTGAAAATGTCCGGGGGCTTAATGTAAAGTACCCTCAAATTTTACAGAATGTTTTTCAAAGTCTCTAAGCTTCAACTAGAGTCAGATGGACAGGGTCTTCAATTTGGAAAAGATCGTACGTGTGGTTTAGGCGCTAGTAGTGTTCAGAGACGGACGGATAGCCAGCCAGCCGGACGGACGTTTTTCTTTCAATTGTTTTTTCGGTATCAGGGACCGACGAAACCGGGATTCTGGCTACACCACGAGTTAGATGACTTTTCCCCCTTAATTTACCAACTGGATTTATCCACTTTTTCGTTGTAAGGGCCGGGCAATGATTTTTTGGGGCCGAAAATTCGCCGTTTTTTCGCTCAGCATTACATAACTTTCTCTATACTACGTATATACGTACCCCATATATACGTACGTATACGAGAAAGTAAAAATCGATTTCATAAAAAAATGTGTTATTTGTTTGTAACGAACCAGGCATAAAGTATTCAAAAGGCCCGCGAGGGCATAAAAAATCCGAAAGGACCGCAAGGGTATTAAGTATACGATTACATGATTTATCTCAGGTCCATAATCATACAGTAATGAACTAGTAATCCATGATTTAATTTACTGTATATAGGAACAGCGCTTGATTTCTAAAATTAAGGAAACGGAATGGGTGGCAAATTAGAGAATTTAATGATAATTTTAGTTTTTGTTTAGTAATTTATCGGTTAATGATTATAAATAAACTTTATAATAAATATTATATATTATATTAAATTAATATATTTTTAATTAATCATAATTTCGTTTAATGATCTTTTTGGACAATGTACTATATTTAGACGTGATAGAGATATAAATTAATGATACATTATATTCATTTTAATTGATTGTGTTTAATTTAACAAAATTCAGGTATAATAAATTATGTATCGGAAAAATAACAATGAGCATTTTACAAAAGTTTTCACAATTCCAACAACTTTTTTTGCTGATTCTTTCTATATCTTTTCTGAAAAATGTAAAAACATTATGGAAAATATTCAGGATATTTTGCATGATGGTAACAAAACCAAAACAATGTGGAATATCATAAACAATAACACCACGTCATCTCGATTCTTCGTAGAGAATATTGTTTTAAAGAATAATGAAAGAGAAGCACGTAATTCGGAAAAAGTTGGGAATCTCTTCAACCAACACTTTTCTAGAATTGCGGTTGATCTCAGGAAGGGACTAAAACCACAAAATTCAACATCATACGCTTCCCAAACAATTTTCGACACGATGTTCATTTCTGAATCTTCTTCCATGGAAATCATCACAATAGTCAGTCAACTAAAAAATAAATATTCATCTAGTTTAGATAAATTTCCGCATTGTTTATTAAGAACTGCCATTATTCATCTATTAACTCTATTATTTCCAGATATTTTCGAAACGGCGAAAATGAAGCCACTTTTGAAAAAAGGGAACAAAAATGAAATTCAAAATTTCCGGCCAATTTCCCTTTTGTCAATTTTCTCAAAAATATTGGAGAGGCTTTTCTACACGCAAATGGAAACTTTTCTCGGGAAAAACGAAGCGTTATCAGACTCACCACACGGCTTTAGAAAATCGAAATCTACGGAAACTGCCATTTTACTTTCTTGTATGCATACGTATATATGGGAGTAATATACGTAGTATAGAAATATGTTATATAATGCTGCGGAAAATCAGTTTCGAGATTTCAACGGAAATACACGTTTTGGAGTCCCCTAATACCGAAAAACCGTCTGTCCATCTGCCCATCTGTCCGTCTGTGGACACTACTAGCGCCTAAACCACACGTAGGTATTTTTCTAAATTGAAGGAATCCCTGTCCATCTGGCTCTAGTTGCAGCTTTGAAATTTTGAAAATCATTCTTTAAAATTTAGTAATACTTTACATGAAGACCCCGGACATTTTCAAAATTTTCTTAAAACCAGCTCCAAACTTTGTCTTTAAATTTTTTGTAAGAATAGAGTAAAATATACTTATAAAGGTGGCATAGATCCTGAATTTTCGACAATTGCAAAAGTTTAAATTTTTTTCGGCGTCTTCCTACAACTATTAAAAATTTAAAACACAAATTTTTCCTTCAAATGAAATTTGTTATCCATAAATAGTTCTTTGTTTAGATCATGTAGTTTTCGTGCAATAGAGCGTGAAATATTTGCAATTTTAAAAAATTACAAAAACAAGATTTTCTCAAAAACGGCCCCAAATTTGTTCTTTAAATTTTTGATAGGGGTATTACCAAATGCACCCTATCCGATGACGTAAACAACATATTACTCTATTCTTTAGTTTTTCAAAAAAATAAAAAAATGTAATTTTTTGACTTGTCACTCACGTCGGGAATATTTACATTAGAGGCGATTTCTTCACATTATTAGATTTATGAGTACATGTGCTTTAAATAATGCCATATGAAGTTGCTTGAAATCTCAACAGTTTTCTGTTAAAATGAGCTCAAAATTCCGCATTTTCAAAAATGCTCAAATGCCATTTTGTCGAAAATGGCCCTACATTTTTTCTCCAATTTTCTCCAATGGATAGTGCTAATTGAACTGTTTAATATGAATCAAAGTTCATTTTGGTGTATACTTTTGTTTTTCCAGAATTACACAAATGTATTTTTTTAAAATATCTCTCACGCCGTTAATATGCAAATTTCCATAAATTTGTATACATTATTAAATTTGTAAGTAGAAGTGCTTCAAATGACTTCAAATGAAGTTTTTCGAAAACTCAATAGATTTGTGTGAAAAGCGCCTCAAATTTCTCATTTACAGTAATTCTATTTCGTAATTTTCATAAAAACCGCTTCAAAATTTTCAATGAAAATTTCCATTTTGGACGAGGTTTACTCTTCTTTATTATTCTCTAGGTCATATTTCGGTTCTACTATTAACAAACAGATAAGTTGAGAAAATTTATTTTCGGTAACGATACATGGCAGCTGGCCAGAGAATGGAGCCTTCCACACCACCTTAAAGCCAGTCCACACCAAGGAAATTGGAAACATTTCCTACGAGAAAGTCTGTACCATTCCGTAGCACCTCTAGTTTCTTTTATTAAAGGTGTTGCTTCATCATTGGACCAAAATGAAGCACCCATTGGATTATTTTTAGATCTTTTGAAAGCTTTTGACGTTATTGACCATTACATCTTGCTCTCAAAATTACCTTCATATGGAACTAGTGATGTTGCCCTAGATTGGATAACTTCGCACCTTAAACATCGAACTCCAAGAATAGAAATACCGTACTGGCACGAAAGGACATTATTTACTTATCTTTCCAATTCTTTGCCAATTGAGTATAGGATTCCAATCCTTTGCCAATTAAGCAATGTTCGATCCTCGGTCCTATCGTTCACGTGAACGCTATGTTCTCGTCTATTAAAAAAGGAAGAACAGTTCTGTTTGCCGATGACACGAATGTTCTTTGCAAAAAAGAAACAATAAATAGTACAATTGCAGAAGTTTCGGTTTAGTAATAAAAAATTGGTTTAGTTAGGAAGCATTGGTTTAGTAATAAAAAATTATAGTTAACGAAGGAAAAACAGATTCAATGTATTTCTGCATTTCAAATTGACAATTGGAATTAACAATATGCAATTAGTTCATGTTAAAGTAACAAAATTTCTAGGCTTCTCAATTTATTCAAACCTCCAATGGAATGCAATTTTCTATAACTCGGGAACGAAAATGTCTAGTTTTTCAAATGTTGCTAATCTCGCGCTTTTTTAAAAATGTATTATTATTATTATTATTATTATTATTATTATTATTATTATTATTATTATTATTATTTGATTACTTAATGTCGCATCAACATGTACGTCATTTACGACCATTATTGGGGTTAACGGTATGGTAACTATGAAGATGAAACGATATAGTGATGATAAGGGGTGAAAGGGTGAACACAAATACAAACATGACTTAGGTGGGACTCAAACCCGCGACCCTTTGGTCCAAGATCGCTACGACACTACTTCCTTAGCGATGTCGGTCACCTGATCGGCCATTAATATTATTTATTTTATTTATTTTACATCAAAAGCAGTTAAAAACTTTGTGTGGCGTGCTACGGGGATAAGTGAATTCTGTGCACATTTTAATAATTCTATTATCTCTACACTAAGCCATGTACTAGTTGAATTTTTAATACAGAGTAAATGAACGTTTCTTGCAAGGATTGCTAACAAAATATTTCCTCCGATGTAATAGAATTCAATTTTAAGAGTAAATCAGCTATACAATTGGGTTCTTATCCCTCATCATGTCCTTCGTCAAGGAATAATACTTTCAGCCACGCCAACAAGGAGAACGATAATTTGAATAACTATATTTCCTACTGAATTCTAGAAGACGTGCACAGATAATGAAGTTACATTTATGTCCAGAAGCAAAACAATGGGCCATCTCAGTATTTGCTCAAAGGATCAGGGAAACTGGATGAAAAACCTGACCGAGATGGGGGTCATTGAGCGAGCTGCGGTACAATACTTGTTACAGGTTGTCTAGAATTGTGCAGTCAAAATGGTAAATATTACATTAAATATCACTGTTAAAATTAATGTTACTTTCCTTTTGATGATAGATATATTCTTTAATTGCTATTATACTGTTAATACTATTATTATTTTGCTCGCGAATAGGCCATCTTGGACGACGCAGGACATGCACTTTCACGGTCTCCGTTTAATTTTTATCACGTTGCAAGTTTTGCATGTAACTAATCAGGGGGATCAGTATTACGTTCAATCCGAATTTTATACCCCAGGGTTGTTAGTCCTGAGGGGATGGAAGATGGAATGATGATGATAATAATAATAATAATGAAGGATGAATGGACGGCACCAAAAACGGACGAACACAAATACAACCGTATCCGAAGAGGGACTCGAACCCACGACCTTCCGGTCCAAGATCTCTACGACACTATTTCCTTAGCGACCACCGGGCCGACTATCATCATCATCATCATCATCATCATCATCATCATCATATTATTATTATTATTATTATTATTATTATTATTATTATTATTATTATTATTATTATCATTATTATTATTAGGGTCCGGATAATTATGTACTAAAAAGTTAAAAATATGTAACATTAATAATCATTATATCAAATTTTTGTATTAAAATACTTTTATTTAAGTGTATAGTGCTCTATTTCATTAACATAAAAACCAAACATAAGAACCAAGCAAACGCATGTGTTCTTTCTTTCGAACTATTCAAGGTTAGTTCCGATGTTTTATTGCTAGATGTACTTGTAATCCGCGACAGTGTTCTTTTACTTGTCTTTCCAGTCTAAATTGGGGGAAGTCTTCATCAAAAGTAGAATTATTGTTGTGGTTGTTCTTAACGTTCACGTTTGTTTTTTGTACTAAATTAACATTAATATTAGTATTAATATTAATCTCCGTCTACATTTTTACAGCTACAATTAATCCGTCTACATTTTTACAGTTTCTTGCCACATGACCTTCCTTGCATTGATAACATTTAATAGTGCCATAAGATATGTAAATCAAATTTCTCTCTCCTTTATACTCAACTGCTATAGAATCAGGTATTTTCTTTAGTGAATCTTCCGGCACATACATTTGCCTACAAAAACTTTAAATATAAGTGAATTCTTCTTTTCCGAAACCCGCTCGAAAGAATGACACTTGTGAACTTCACACTACGTTCAATTAATCAAGTTCTTCTTCAATTACTGCATTAGGGATCATTGGATAAACATTTGATAGTACTACTCGCCTCTGCTTACTAACAAATGGTCACATATTTTGTTCACTGCCATCTATATTAATAGATTTATATTTGTCTGTTATTTCATTAACTAACTTCTTACTGCTGAGAAATATGCACACTCTTCTGTTCGTTATCTTGGACGCGAATATTTTGTTTCGTGATGAAACAATAGTGGCTAAGGCTTCTACATACCTTTCGAGTGATGTAGTCCTCCCCATCAATTATCAAACCTTGTTCTTTGTCCGGATACATAGAATTTTGTACAATTTTGCTCCAGTTTGTGCGACTTCAAAGATGACCTGAGGCCGGATGGCTCCTGTAGTAAGCTTTCCCTTCAACCGATGCTTCGTTGGAGGTCATTTTACGTCTTCCTATGCCCCTCGTAGTGGAGGAAAATAAAACGGTTTTATACTTCTCTTACAACATTAGCTGTTCAATGAACTGTCCACTAGCAACACTCAGACTAAAGAAAGTCATGCGCTCTCCACGTACTACTATTACTGTCCCTGCGTGCAGCACGATGTTGACTCGTCCGTTGCCTGTGTCATGTCAGAGAGATTTTGTCCTTTGGCATTTTTAAGTAAAATGAACTTTGTTGTACTAAAAATGGTTGTACTAAAAATATAAACTGAATCCACAATGTCGCTGTTAAATATTTCTCAGAGATTAGGGAATAAAAACAATATTGATTCAAATTTAACCAATTGACTTTTAGCTCGTTTAAATTCCACTTAAAATGTTTTTACGATAGCGATATTGCTAGACTGCTCTGAAAACTCGTACTTGCCTATGCTAAATTCTCACTCAGTGTTTCCACTGCCCCATAAGTTTTAATCCAAAAGCTTCAGTGCCGCGTCGTGATTTTACTTCAGATTTTGGATGAATATTCTTTTCAACGCGATGCAACAGCGGCATTTTAAAGAGGAGGCTAAAAAATGTTTAACAATGGCAACTTTACTGTTTTTTGACCAAATGAATCAAATCAAATCGATGGTTTCTTCTGCGAGTACTTCTCCGTTGATGCTTTTGGAGAACATTCGCAGATTGAATCGGATCTCACGGTTCTGGCGACACTATTCAGCTAGGGAGTTGGATCGTTAGATTTTCTGCGCTGAGACCGCCATTCGTTATATCAATGCAGTGATGACTTAACTTATTAATTCGTCTTCGTTTTTCCACACTCCGTTCCTTTTGTTTGAGACTACATAATAAGGCATACAACGGAAACCATACGTACTCTCTGTACGTTTGACATGATCGCTCCACTTTTTTCGATATTTGTTTATTCTGCCATATAAATGCGTTCCATCATTCACAAGTCTCGCATCTAAACCATTCTACTACCCGAACACATGATAAACGCTTGTGAACTGACGCACTAAACGGACGAATTTTATCTCAAAATTCATTGCATTTCCACATTTCGGCAACTTAAAATATTACATAAAATCAACTCTAGGTGAATATAAGAATGCAAAACGGTCTTCGCAAACAACAGTTCATTCTGCTTATAAATATTTCGGTTCAGGATTAGTAATTTTCGCCGACAGTCGTTTGGGCTCGAAGTAATGTTTCGCTGAGCTGTTATCTCTAAGGTGAGATTATCATTAAACACCTTAAGCGTTGTATTGGTCCTTTGATTCTGCGTCTTTTTTCAGCTTTCTTTTTAAATCATTTATTTCCGATATTTGTCGTACGATGTCAATGCGCTGCTGGCCGTTAAACTCGGCATCTACTATTGGGAATGTCTTTTTGCAGTCTAGTAACACTGATTAGCGAAGGGCACTTCTCTTTGACGTCCTCGAAGATTTCTTGTAGTGATAATGATTGATGAACATTTTTAAATACAATGGAGAATTTTTTATTAGCGGCGTCTTTATATGTGGGGAAATTTCTTTTAGAATTTAACATATATTTAATTGTTTTTCTGAAGTCAGTTATTGTTATGAACATTAGCATTATTCGGTTATATATTATATTCGAGGTGAATTGATTAGAAATATTGTTTTCGATTTCTCTACAAAACTCTGATGAGTCTGTTATGTTATTCACATAAATTGGTGGAATCATTTTGATGTTGGCTTGGGGTGATGTTAATATAATTAAATCTGGAGTCAGAATCTTTTAGTTTTTATAAGGGAGCATATCTATTACTAACTGGCACTGAATATACACTATTAATACTGTTGACTGTTTTTTTAGGGTGATTTTCATTTTCATCAGAGTCATTGAAAGTTCTCTTACCGCTATTTGCTGAACTGTCCGCAATTTCCTTGTTTTCACTCGCTGTTTTTGTTACACCTTGGGCTGCATCGCTGGCAGGTTGCTGAGTACTGACCTTAGTAGCGGCGCTTGACATAGTTCCTGAATTTCTGGAATTAAAGTTTCCTGGGCTTCCGCATGAAGAGTAGCGTATTAAAGATTAAGTTGCCTTGATCAGCACCGCTTTGATGTTCACCATGGGATGGCGGTGTCGTGATGAATGTGGTGTCCACGGCGCAGTCTGTATTATACAGAGCGGCGATGGCCCCAGGTCTGCCCTGCTAGGCCACTGTTGGATACTGGTTCACTGTCAATGACTGATGAATTTAGTGCTGTAATAGATAGCATTAATAATTGTCACTCCAGATGATAAATGTACGTTATACACTTTAACTAAACAAACCTTAACGTTAGATACTTCTCTGATGGGAATAGAGCTGAGCGCGATGTGGATTCCGCGACGGCTCGAAGCGAACTGTGTACCTACTTCGTACAAAGAGAAAGCATTGTAATCGTGCGATGGAAAACAGAAAATTTTTCCTGTACTGTTGCATATATGAAGATGTACTGGAACCGTTCCGGTGCGTTCTCCCTGAAATCAAGTTCTATATTGGAGCAAGAATTATCAAGTTTTCGGTATGAGGTGCCCAAGAAAGGAGTTTTTGTGTAGAAAAACAAAGTTTTTCGGTGCAGTATTATAATACTTTCTTTATACTACGTAAGTAAAATGCGAGAAAGTAAAATCAGCAATTACATTTAACAAAATTGATAAGCCCTATGTATAGCATACTCGAAAAAGACGATACTAGTTTCCTTGGCATGTGCTAGATATAGGAAGGTAGTTTTAGCCCACTACGCGTCGTCACCGGACAGCCAAGAAGTCAAGGTAGATTTAAACAATGATTTTCTTATGGCGCGGTAGAGATGGAACAGAGTTAATGATAGAGGAGTAAGAAATTTCAGAGTATAGTTGTCAGCGAGAATGATATAGTATTACGAGGGTATAGTGGGTAGCCCTCTGAAATTATATTCGGAGTTGGTATTATAATTTGGAATAAATACCTTTGTCTCGTTTTGATCCACCCTGATGTTGTAAACGCTGGCGGCGCTAGCCGAATTCGTTTACTACGCTCCGTGAAGTCACGAAGGTTAAGCGAATTCGAGACTCGCGGGTTCGTGGTTGGGTGACCGGCTA
This sequence comes from Teleogryllus occipitalis, assembly GCA_011170035.1. NCBI lineage: Eukaryota > Metazoa > Arthropoda > Insecta > Orthoptera > Gryllidae > Teleogryllus > Teleogryllus occipitalis. Next base: position 69,930 of record BLKR01009000.1, on the reverse strand, counting down.
GGAACCCCAGGATCTAACGGCGTCGAGCCCCTGGCCGAAGGGATAAAAGGCACTGACTGCGACGTGACGAGACTCGACAGATACAGTAATGATAGTAATTACTTGGTAATCGAGGATTACTCCAACAGAAGCGCTCAACGCCCAACAAGGGTTAAGAGACGCGTTGCGTCAACGACGACTCAACAAATTAAAAAAAATGAGGACAAAAGATGTTCGTATGTTCTAATTAAAAAAGGAAAACGAAAATATTAATTTTGAACCCTCTGTATTTTTTCTACGTGCATGTAATGTGCTTTGCAATATTTAATCTGTGCATCTAGGTGACTTTGACACCGAGTTTCGTAGTAACCATGCAAACATCGATTCCATAGTAACAATGAAAACAAACTTAATTTGTAAGTAGGATCTATCAAAATCGCGTTCGGTAGGTAACGAACATTTTTCCCAAAATTGAACCACAAGTAAATGCATATGTAAAGTAATAAATTACGCAAATTAATAAACAAAAGTGTAAGTAAATAACAAATTACAAAAAACAGTACTTTTTATGTATTAAATGTACATTACTTAAAAACCTCCTACATTTTTCCACATTTTCTCAATTTTCTGGTTTGATTTTGGCTCAATTGAAATGAAACTGAGAATATCGTGGAAGAGAATATCTCTTTTGAAATGTAAACTTTAGGGAGGAAACGTGGAATTAAATTTTTAAAAGATATCATTTGAGCGTTTTTGAAAATTTTGAGCTCATTTGTACAGAAAGAGAGAGACCGATCGAGGTCCTTGAGCTCCAGTCCAGAGTTTGGGTTCGAATTCACCTCCCATGAGGTGGTGGATTATCGAGGGGTTATTGACACCATGTATATAGCTCGGTCGAATTCAGCCGCTGTCTGGAACAGAATTCTGGCGGTGGGGTGCTCTGATCGATAGTATTCAATGCTAGACGAATGCCGGAACAGTACCCGAACAAATGGGCTCTGGATACGCGCATTATTTCTTCCTCTTCCTTATCCTATCTTCGCCTCTTATTTACATATACTTATACTTACATGCACTACTCTACCACACATGTAAAAAAAACTCTCTTTGTCCCCAACTATTACGCACACCCACAGTTACATGCCCAACACTGCAACTCACGGAGCAAGGGAATAACACCGCCACCTCCTGGAATAAAACATTCACTACACTAACGGTACTTATGACCATCAACGTGCCCGGAAAAATCAATGAATACACACGAAGTTTGCAATGTTTGCAATTTCTGAAGGAATTGTTGTTTGGAAATGCATTAAATTATAAAATTACTGTTGTCTCCTGTTAACACCTGTAATGTAAATATTAGCAACGTAAAATATATTTAAAAAATACATTTGTGTAATTTCTGTAAGATCTAAAATTTGAGTCAACATGCCGTTTATGTCCTATTATTTAGTGCACTTAGCTCCTTCGGTACAAAAAAATTAAAAAATGTCCATGATATAATACCCTGTGATAATAGTTTTTCTGTCGAAAAATTTCCTCTTTCTTGCGAGCAATTACCATACTGTCTCTTCTTACGAAATACGGGCGAGTAAGTGGAAAAACTTATTCTCAAAAATGGCTCTAATATTTTTAAATTTTTGACTTGAAAGTGGAATTTTGACATGAAGGCGGGATCAGTATAATTTCTTACCTGAATACACGAACATCGTACGTTCGTAACACACACGTAAATGCAGGGCCCTTATTTTTATTCCCTCGCTCTACAATAAGATACTGGAAGATACAAACTAGGAATTTGGAGAGAGTTTTTTTTATTATGAGGTAACTGATGATCTGTAAAGCAAAAAAGTAATAAGTCATCTATTTGACTTATTACGGCACTGTAATACTTCTTCGATAAATTTAATTTTATTAGAAAGATAATGACCGTAATGATGAATTATTAGAAACTTTTGCATGTACCTACACGTATATTTATCAGCGGAATCTGACTGTAGTTACTATTTATTTAACACATCCCCCCCCCCCGAGTCGAGAGTGAAGAACGTGTCGTGTTCCAGTAGAGTTAGGTGGGGACAGGTGGAGATGAATGAATAATGGGAGAGATAGTACAAGGAAAAGATTCAGGGGAGAAGGTAATTGATTCTGAAGAGGGCCCGGAGGATGGGAAATATAATAACTAGGTGTTAGTGGGGATGGGTCTTGGACTGGACACTACCGAAACTGCGAAAGGGTGTGTTTTGCAAGCTCTCTACCGAGTGCATGTTTTCCGGAAAGGTCAGATAAGAACCATGCCGGGTGAAGTGTTTTTCTGAAACTCAAGACTCTTTAACTCAGATGGCGTTTCTATGTTTGATACGCATTCGTGACATGGCTACTATTTGCTCTACAGTTTCTACTACTACTACTACTACTACTACTACTACTACTACTACTACTACTACTACTACTACTACTACTACTACTACTACTAATACTACTACTACTACTACTACTACTACTACTACTACTACTACTACTACTACTACTACTACTACTACTACTACTACTACTACTACTACTACTACTACTACTACTACTACTACACTCTCAAAGTCGACTTTCTAATAGTCATCACACCTGTGAAACTATCCGAAGGCTCGAAGAGGTCGTTCACAACACAAACATTGGCCAACAATAGGCAACATCGCAGAACATTCCAACCGTCCATCTGCGAAAGCAAAACAACTATCCCTACTACAACTCACGACTGAAAACAGATTTGTGTCTCTCAGATGCAATTTCAATTGGTTGTTTGGGTGTCTGATTTCTGTGCATGGTGTTGGTTTGTTGTACCAGAAGGGCATAATTGAGACTATAATGTTCGTATTTTGGGCGGCACGTTGTAATTTGTCGACATATTGGTCAGTGACCACTCAAATTAATGTCATTCTACCCTCCATGGGCGGTGATTGTGTTCTGTTTGGTGAGAGATTTTTTAAAATTTGTTGTGTCTACAATTTTGACGCAACACGTCTCCAAGCCCCTTAAGGGGCGTTGTGCGCTTTCGCTGGGGAGTAATCCTCCATTAACTTGCGCGCTCGGAGAGTAATCCTCCATTAACTTTCTATCATGTTACGTCACGTCGCAGTCACTTGTCAAGAGGATGGCCAGGTAGCATCTCCACGTACGCGCCTCCCACCACGCGCTCCTGCGTCACTACCCAGCGGCCAGAATTGGAAAGGAATAAAGATTGGGGTAGGGTTTAGGACACTTCACAGGAGTTGGACTAACCCTCGTGAAGTAGCCAAACTCGTTTTGTTGGAACAAATTTCACACGAGATTCGACGGGAATCGAACCCGATCTCAGTGGTGAAAGGCTGGCGACTTCGCTATGTGCCACGAGCGAGCTCTAGGGTGCTGTAGGGTATATTTTGTGTGGGTGTCCCACTCACTGGTCATGTCCGTTAGGTTTATGCACACCCGTGACGGAGAAATTAGACGGAAATTTTCCACTGAGTAGGGAGAGAATTTTTCGCCCATGGTTATCTGCGAAAATTAGTCTCTTTTCGGAATTAGGGAAATTAGTACCTTTTAGTACCTCAGACGGAATGTCCTTGTTCATTGGTGAGCCAGGTTGTGTAACTCGACGTGTGTTTGTTTCTTTGCGCTTGCTAGCCTCTTCGCGTTGGTTTGTGGACAGATATGTCGATGTTCGGAGGGGGAAGTGAGGTCTAGGAAGTCAAGTAAACTCATTGCCATAATCTAATTAAGAAAATCTGTTTTCAATTGAGATTGACAGTAGTAGTTGTATTTTTGTTTTCGCAGATGGATTACAGTAAATATTATCATAAAAAGAATTTTCAAATGTTGTATGTATCAGAAAAAAAGTTTTCAAACTTTCTACTCGTGACGAGTTGAGTGACGTTTTTACAAGAAAGCGTGAATTGTCCATGTGAATTCCACAAATATATCGGACAATCACGGTGATGAATATGTGCATCTAATGTATCACCTACTAATTGAGAAACGGACCACGTTAGATCGTCTTCTGTTGCTTTAGGCAGCGCCACAGAAATAATCGATATTTAAGACTAAACGTGAGTTTGATATCTGTCGGTGAAATGCCTGTCTTTCTGTCCGTCTGTCTGTATGTCTGTATGTCTGTATGTCTGTATGTCTGTATGTCTGTATGTCTGTATGTCTGTATGTCTGTATGTCTGTATGTCTGTATGTCTGTATGTCGGTATGTCTGCTTGTCTGCCTGTCCATCTCTCTGTCAATCTGTCAATGTGTCTGTCACCCCATCTGTTTGTACATCTGTCTGTCCATCTGTCTGTCTATGCGACTGTCTGCCCGTCTGTCTGTCTTTTTTCAGGCATAGAAATACAAAAGAAAACTACAACAGAAACAGATTCCCCGGTAGAAACTCCATAAGATCAAAATTATTCTTGAATATAAAGTATTTCGTGGGAGAGTATTTTCTCCTTTTAAAAATACTGGAACAACTGTATAAGACCACTGCAATTGTACAACTAAAATTCACTTTTGACCAACAAAAACACTAAATCACCTGTCCAATTTCATCAAACCACTGATTTAGGCCAAGACAATCCGTAGGCAACTGAAACACTACAGTCCTCTTTTGGAGCTGTTGTGAAACTTCTGTAATAACCTTGTGAGCAGTAGAGAGGATGTATGAGAGTGCACTGTGCATCAATGCGCCCCAGCTACCCGTAATTGTCTACTGGTGCTTAGTATGTGCTTGGGGGTGCAGCTTTGGCAGACGGTGCAGCAGAACAGCAAGTCGAAGTTTCTATTGTGTTTAGTTTATCAGAATTCTCTCGGAAACCCACTTCGAAACTTATCGGATTTATGTAGAACTCTTCTGAAAATGTTATTTTTGGGAATTTTTAAATTGTCGTGTTCAGGAAAAAATAAAAAAAATATAATAAATCAAAAATGCATTTTAATAAACCTAATTCAATGTATTCATTGTATGAAAAAGCATTTTTGTTCTTTAATGTCACAAAATATTAAACTTCTGTTATAACTACACCGAGTGACTTTAGCGTTGCAAGAATTGTTTTAATTTGAAAATTATAATAGGCTCGAAAAAGTCCTTAGGAAAAATGAAAAACGTTTGCTTCATATTTTTGCTTACACTCTTAATAGAAAAAAGTTTAAAAATCTTGGATACAAGGATGAAATTTTCATTAAATTTGTAAAATTTGTGGTGGAATGACTCTTTGAAGGTAGTTTTGGTGTGTTTCGCTAGTGAGAAGCACTATGAGCACTTTTACAAAGGAGAAAATAATTTAACACAGAATTTTAATTAATATTGAAAACAATTTAAAACAGAATTTAAAAAAATGATTTCGTGCTCGCGCAGTTTCAATTGCAGAACTATGCAGAGGATTGCAATGTGCCTTGCACGATAGAATTTTAATTCAGTTTTCGTGGTAAAGCACGCCATTGTAGTTTGTTCATAGTTCAATTACCACTCGAAGTGGAATAAATAATGCAAGATGTTTAATAGAAATGAGAGATCCAGGGACGCCTGCAGCATTATCCATTGTCGCCTGGTTGGCCACTGACGCATAGTGCACACCTGGATAAAAGGCCTACTATCAGTATCGTTCGTTCTCGATAAAGACACTAACATTCACGGACATTGCGGTTACGCTGCGCAAGTCTCGTTGCCAAGGGCGATCGGACGGATCTCTTTGTATCCCGCTTTGTCGTGGGGGCAGGTCGGGGTTAGGCGGTGGGAGCGGTAGAAACTCTTCCAACTGCCAGCACTGTGACACCTCTTGTTCAGTGACTCGTGTGGCAGCAGGCATTGTCGTCCAGAAGGATTTGGATCTTCTGCTGCAGCCCGACAACGCTTGCCCAATCAGGAGTGTTGAAAGACAAGAGGCGTTGCAGAGCTGGCAGTTCAAGTTGGTTCTACCTCATCAATGCCTAAGTCATTCATTTAATGAAAATTATTTCCCAGTCGGCGAAGTGGTTTCAGGCATTGATTGCATTACCTAGGCATTATGTACTACAATAATTGATTTTCTACTCTGCGGGTAACACATACATTAGCACTGTAGTGTATTGTAGTGACATAAACAAATTATTGTATTTATTTGTGAGTTATTGTCAATAAGCAAGTAAATAAAAGCAGAAATGTTAAAATAGACTTGATGAGTTTTATAGCTTTAAAATACGTGTGTTTGCATTGTGTGTATAATATTTGTTGTGTATATTATTACATATTATTTTTTTTATTTAATTTCATAGTTATGATGAAATTAAATGTATAAGAATCACAGTGTTAGTGAGATGAATGCATTTCTTATGAATTTTTCAAATTTTCAAATCCTTAAGGATTTGTAATAAAATATTATTTATTCTCTTTTCTTTTCGTTTACAAATACTACTTTTGATCCTTGATACATAACTTTGAAGTGTCCTAAATGAATTCGATGTTAACCTACTTGTTTGAATTTAACTTTTCAGGTTACATCCAAGATGTTTCATCGCTACACTTCACGGCATACATGCCTAAGTCAGAAGATGCAGGAGCCGTGGATTTTGACGGCGCGTCGTCGCAGCAATCACCATCTTTTCACTTGGGCTGCAGTGATCGGTCTTACATAACTCTGCAGACGCCAGAAAAGTGGCGCTTGCCGCGTCAAGACGACGACGTCCCGCGACTGCAGCAAGTGCAGCAGCCGCCGACGCGGTCGTCTCCAAGTCCCTCCTCCTCTTGTACTCTGCCTTTTTCTCCATTACCGTCCTCTAACGCTTCTCAGTCCCTCTCCGTGAGTAGCTCACCGTGGCCTCAGGTTTTGCTTGGAGACGAAGTTGAGCAGCACTGTCGTGCACCTCATTTACCCATTCCTCCGGTCTCAACCACTCTGCATATTTCCACTACCTCCTCATCAACGTTCACATCGCCAGTGCGGCCATCTTCACCTCAGTGTCCAGGACGCACCCGACGTTCGCTTGCCATGTTTTTCACTAGTACTGGTGCTGCGTTATCCTTGCCACCAAAGAAAAAAGATATCTATAGGCCATATTCTTTGGAAGATCGACCTCTCTGTCAATTCGATGAACTTGGAACTCCTGCTGACGATATTTTAAATGCTGCTCGCGCTATTTTGGATTTAAGCGCATCCACTATTTCGATGAGTCATCCGCGATCCGTGGAGCCCCACCCCGTGCCATCCTCGCCTTCTTCCTTGCCTTTGCAACCGCAACTTGCAACGCACGATGAGTCTGTGAACGATACCGACGTCGCACCCGTCCCCGCAAAGGAAGAGAAGCATGCTTCTTCCACTGCAGCCATATGCTCCCTTTCAGGTACCTCGGGTAAGACTGTGGCGTATACCTATGAAGCGTTCTTCGTGAGTGATGGCCGTTCGAAGCGGAAGGCAGTGGGAGCTGTTCCGCCCGACTCGAGGCAAGGCAGCGCGCGGCCCCGCTTCGTGTGCTCCGAGTGCGGCAAGCAGTACGCCACGTCGTCCAACTTGTCGCGCCACAAGCAGACGCACCGCTCCTTGGATTCCCAGTCAGCCAAGAAGTGCGTCACGTGCGGCAAGGCGTACGTGAGCATGCCCGCTCTCGCAATGCACTTGCTGACGCATAAGCTTTCCCATGCGTGCGGGGTGTGCGGGAAGCTGTTTTCGCGGCCGTGGTTGCTGCAGGGCCACCTGCGCTCGCATACAGGCGAGAAGCCGTTCGGGTGTGCACACTGCGGTAAGGCGTTTGCTGACCGCTCGAATCTCCGCGCGCACATGCAGACCCATTCGGCTGATAAGAACTTCGCCTGCCCCCGCTGCCGCAAGTCCTTCGCTCTCAAGTCCTATCTCAACAAGCACCTCGAGTCCGCTTGCTTTAAGGACGCGGGCGGAGAATTTGCTAGCACAGATCTTAGTAACGACGGCGCTGGCGGTGATGACGGTGTAACACGTTCAGTTGATGGATTTTGTCAATCGAGCCTTGGTTGTAATACGACTGTTGATATGACTCCGTTGCCATCCACGAATTCAAATTCCTCTCCAGCACGTACTCCTCATCACTTCCTTACGTCACCTATTGCTTATCGTTGTCAACTAAATACATTTTAGTCCACATTCACAAGAACTCACAATCGTTTTAGTAACAACTAGACTTGATAAGTACCGTCCGCAATAGTGACAGAAAGACCAAAGAATGTTCATTAGACTCTTTTAGAGTCCCTTGTTCCATCGGTTTGACTTGGTGCTAAAAGCATGCCAACTCATTGCAACTGATATCTATTTCCTTCATCCTCTCACGTCTTACACGTAGGACTGTTGAAAGCATCAATAGTCGGCTATAAACTATATTAACCTCATAAAAGTACAAGTAGTTAGCAAGTAGTTGAGGATAATGGTATGTTTTGAGTTTTGACACATCACAATAAGCCTACATTACACCCTCAATTACACATTTCATATTCCGTGTTATAACAGATCTTCTCTCAAAAGGGCATTATGCATAGTACCCCATATACTTTCTTTAAAAGAACATTGCAGGACTTTTTAAAGTAATGTATTTTTCTCTTGACGAGGAAGTTATGATTATTTAGTTAAAGATTAAATATCAAAGCTTTTAAATACTCAAGGTGTCTTATATGAAGTGCCAGCACCTTCTCCATCTTTGTTTCAAATACATCTGAAAAAATGAGTATCGAATAAGTGGATGTAGTTTCAGAGATCAAATATACCTGTTTTATTTTGTGACAGATATTTTTTAAAAGTATTGTTAAACACTTTCATTCAAGTGTCATAACATGTTACAAATTGTATGTGACAGTCCAAACTTCAGATTCAAAGAAAAAGCTCTGAAAAAATATTGTAGAGCGTCACGTTTATTTGAAAGTGGACTAGTTGGGTAAACAAAAGTAATAATGAAGGCTCAACAAGTAGGTAGGTTGTGATGGCTATAAATGATCAAACGATCTCCCTTAGTGCTCCTATTATGAAATCTTCTTATTACTTTCAGACATTCTTTTTTTATTACTTTGTAGGTAAACTTCCTGTGCTAAATATATGTAGATATACTCACACTTTCATTTTAGTTATATCATTGTATTTCAACAAATACATAGCATTTTAAATGATTCTAAAAGAGTGCATAGAGAATTGATACAATTGAAATGAATATAATAATACCATGATTTACTGAAAAAATATTAATAGAGCCCAAAAGAGTTGAGGCAGATGAACTGTAGCATGTAAAGTAGGGCAGAAGTGAGGTCATATTTAATGTAAGTTACCTCTTCTAAATATATCTTGCAATTGTAATACCTATATTCAATGAAATATCAAAAGAGAAAGATTGAGTCCTGTTTGCTATAGATTTACATCAATTAATTTTGGCCATAAAATATTAATTAAACTGCAGTTTGAAAGATAATAAAATGCGCTCTTTTATATCCTTAAGATTTCTTTAAAACAATACAATCTAAACTGAATGAGAATATGTAAATATTTTGAGTTCTCATTCTATTAACTTTTTAATTCCATTTGTGACATAGATCAATCTTATTTAAAAATGGCTTTAATATACTCACTTTCTTCTTCATTTAGTTCTCAGATTTATCATGTTCAAACTGAACAACCTGTTTCATGAACAACGAATTTCATTTTTCATTAATCAATAGCTTTATAGGTGAAGTATTCTTAAATGAAGAAGTAACTTGCCTGTAATGAAAAAATAGTTTGCTAGAATGTAGCATAATCTAATTGCATACAATTTTGAAACGTATATTTATACAATTTGTAGGAGTATGGTATGGCATCATAAATGCTGATTTGAAATTCAAATTTCATATTTGTATAGATTCTACGAGAGAATATGAAAACGCAGTATCATCTGACGAAAAAAGTTTACAAGAAAATTGTTCTTATGGAGTCATGAAATAAAAAATAGATATCGTCCAATCTTATACAACATCCTACTTAAAAATCACAATGGTTTTTAATATACAAATATTTTGCACGAATTTGGAGGAGAAATTTTTAATATATACAATTTTTAAGACGATTTTCCAAATCAATTGTTTTTTATTCCGCATTCTGTTTATAGGCCAAAGATAGACTATCATACTTATTCCCACAAAATTTCAATCACATTGGCAGCTTGTTTTCAAGCAAGGTGAAACAAAAAATTGAAAATAAAATGTAAAATGTTTCATGCTTGTTTTGTGAGAGTTTTGATTAGGCTCGTAGTCAACGCAATATTTTTGCAGATATTTATATAAATTATGTAGAAAAAATGTAGAAATAGTTTCATTATATAAGCACAAAATAATGTGATGATTAGGTATACAAGTAGCAGGGTCTAGACGTGTTGGAGCACACGTCATATATATATATATATATATATATATATATATATATATATATATATATATATATATATATATATAATGTAGTATACATATATGGTATATACCTATAAGGTGATAGAGTATAGAAGCTTACAGAAGGTTGACTCATTTCAGGTATTAGTAACTCATCACTGTCATCTGCACAACGAGATTCACAAATGCTTTTTTTATAGCATTTTGCTGATTTACTTTTTTTTCCACTGGCGATTTTCAATTATTTCTCTCGTACAACAGTGATGTTAAACAGTGCACATCGTGGTCGTCGTCACGCCTTAGAAACGCGATTGCCCGCGGACAGAACTCGCTTTCCCTCCAAACACTTCCAGCCTGACAGATACGAGCGAGGACGACTAAAGAAGACACTCGGTGTAAGTGAACGGTCGTTCAGTTTAATTTCCGTCTTTAAAACTAAATGTAAATATTTAATAACAGTCATTGTTATAATACTTTATAATGTGTTTAGTTTTCATTCTGCATTTTCATTTTATATACAAAATCTTCTTGTTATACAAATAAAATAAATTCTTTGCAAAAGTCGCAAGGACGTTCCAATGACGTCCATCCCCGGCAGGCCGCCTGTCTCGCTTCCACCGCTGTCTGGAAGCCTCCGCGCCAACACACACAGCTCCGGAGATTTTCGGCTTGCACTTGAGTTTGCAATCACTGCTCTATAACATCCACAAACTTTTGCTTATGGTAAGTCGAATCGCTAAGCTTAGAGGACAAAATCTACTTTTTTCGGCCAAAAGACGAAAAATTCAAATTTACCCATTTGGGTGCAAATTATGAGTTGTTTAGGTTCAGCGCCGGGAGCCCCGATTAGAGTTGCCGTAGAGTTAGCGGCAATGCTGGCTCCGAGCTTCACTCGGCCGGTGCTTCGTCACCACATCCAAGGATTGGGAGTGGGAGCGGGTGGGGAAGGAAGAATCTCACATGGTCCGGGCCCACTTGTTTGGTTACTCTCCTGAAAATTCGAAAACGACATTTTTGAACCCACCTTAGTGGTGTATGGCTGTGAGACACGTGGCACTCAGCTAACACCACGTAGGACTACATATTATAGCACTAGTGCATTACTACTTCACCTCTAAAATACGATGTATTTCTGCGGTTTTGGTAATCGTGCTATCCCGTCGGAAGTTCCGTGAAATCCGAACCGCATTGAACAATAGCGCACGTTCATTCGATTGGCTAGAGGGTGCCGGAGACGCAACCGCCTGGCTGACTGCACAAGGACGGAGGGATTGAGTTAGCCATTTGCTGTAGCTTTCGAGGCTCAAAGTGTTGTTTTACTGTTATTTCTTATTTCTAAAATAAATTTTTACTTTATCGCAATCCGTAATCGAAATGACAAACATGCTCTACACATTTCTATGGAGCCTTTTTTAAAATCTGTCATTTGATAGAGAATCCGGAATTATGCTCTTGTTTCATTTATTTTCATTGAAGTGAATTGCATGAAGTCAGTTTCCAAAAAATCAATGAAATGTGTTAGTTCATTTCAAAATATTGAAGTTAATGTAAAGCCTTATTTACCTTGTTGTTTTAAAAGAACATGACAAATACAAATATAGTTTCTCAGGTCATTTCTTCAAATATAACTACTTCGTTTTATCTTCTTGTTCATTGATTCACGAAAGATATGCAGTATCTGCAGTAACTTATATATTACATCTAGTCAATCTCCAATCATTCTGAAATAGTTGGTAATATCAGTAGTAGATGATTTTTAAATCCTGCAGTTGATGGCTATCGCCAAAACACATTTTTTATTTTATTGACACCAACTAAGGTAGAGAAACTCGCTCTCTAACCGAAGCTGCCAAACCGAACGAGAAATTCTTCCAAGTGTATGGCTTGTATGTGAAGTCCTCCGTGTTTCCATTTTCAACATTTTCTCCTCGCACGTTTCTCGGAACACATTTCTCGCTGTAGTCTGTTGTGAGGCTATACTAGGTGCCAGTCAATACAAACAACCGCGTATTGAAACTGGAGTTGTTGTTTTATGCAAGAGTTGTTTCTCGCTTAGTGTTTGGTAAACAAACGTAGCTTTATGCAAATACCATAGGAAATATTATCCTCTTTAAAACTTATTTCAATGATTTTTCTGCACGTCTTAAAGTTAAAGAGTTGTAGAGAAACCCCCTAAAAAGTCAGAAAAATACAGAATTTTGGGATCTCTGGGTCTAAATATTCGAAAACTTGGGATTGTAACTAGTGCCTGGGTACACACCCAACCCACATACCCAACGAGAAAGTTTTCATAATTTTTTTTTTAGGTATCCCCCTGGAGAACTTGCAGATTGGACTACTAATAAATGCATAATTTTATATTTTTAGCCGAACAGAATGACGGTGTCGAATATGTGTCCAGTATGCTTTCTGCACTCATTTTAGTAATATGTTTAAGTTCAAATTTACACATAGTTTCTTAACGTAAATTCACAAAATCATTCCATATTTTATTATAATTACATTGCTACATTATATGCATTTACATAGTCATATTTAAATTCATTTGACCATTTTTGATAGAAAATAAATTTGATCAACTTATTCTTGAGATAATAAGTTAATATACTAATGAAATAAAAGGAGATTAATATGAAGCTGTTTACTAGACAGCGTCCTACCTGAATAAAACGTGTTTATGAAATATTTTCAATTTAATTTTTATTTTTATTTTATATTGGTTTTATGTACAAGTAGCACGGAAACAAAAAGTAAAAACTTGTCAAATGATGCAATATTTAATGGAATATGTAATATCACAGAAAATATTTTAAAACAACTGCAACATTCTGCTATTGGGAATGGACCTTAATCAGTAATATATTAAAATAATTATTTTATTTCGAAGACAATATATTAATTAATTATACTTTTTCGAAAATGAGTTGATGAGAGAGGTACTGAAAAAGAATGGAGTGGCACATTAACTATTTAGGCTCATTCCCTAGAGAAAACAGCAATTTACAAAAGTAACCATTTTGTCGAAAATGTTATGAAAATGTTAATTAATTAAATGAATTAGCTGCAACGTTGCGAATGAAAATGTCATTTGTGGTAAAGCCCATTAAAACATTCACCACAAAGGACTGTGACCAAATAGGTACGAGGGCGGAGAAAACTAAAATATCCAAAAACCGAAATCGGATATAAAGACGGTTTGAAGTATTCAAAAGAAAATAAATCAGAAAGTAATAACTATTGAACACTAGAAAACGGCAATTTTTTTGATTTTCACCATTTTCAAGTAGAGAACTACCACACAAAAATATGTGTATGTGCTAAAATTACCCAGTGATGCACATGACATGACATGAATGTGGTGATAATATGAGTAACTACGAAATTTAAGATTGGATCTGTTCTCCGAAATCTTTTTTCTCAAGATTTCTCTTTATGAAGTTTGATGTTATAATATTCTTTTTGGTGGGGATTGTCTTTGTTCCTCTTTTATTCCTCTATCCAACTGCTAATTACCTGAACCTACCAACTAACTACCTGAATTGAACTTATTGATCTTCTGACGACAGTTTTTTCTTTGTTGTCTTTTAACTTCATTACTGTAATTCATTTGAAAGTGTGGATTCAATATTTACATTGCTTTACGTAAAAGCAAAATATATGTTTAGATACACTTAAAATATGTGAAATTATTAATAATCAGAATGGTAAAGGTTGATATCACAGTTCAGTCGCTATAAATCGACCCCAAATACCGAAAACTCAATTGCTTCAACAACACCCAAGTTCTCGGTAAAAAAAACAACAAAATCATTAAAGGAGTTTCGATTTTTATTGAAAAATGCAAATACTTCATTGCGCTGTCCCCCCTATAGCCATCCTGCGCGTACTCACTGATTTCTCATTCTCATTATGGTCCTCTTATGACACAACTGACGTCAGGCGATAACAAACGACCAGGGAAGGAGCCGACCGGCACCAAATAGTTTGTATTCACGTATTGCGTTCTGGAATAGCAACTTATTTGATATTCTTGGTATGTAAAGAACTGTAGTATTGTGTATCCGCGTATTCTATACTATTTTGTTGCTTTACTTGCAAAGACGTTTTGTTAAAATATTGAATTTATTGTAGTGAAATACGAGAGCATTTTATCTGTAGTTCTTGCAAGCATGCTACGTTTTGGAGCAGTGTTTTGGAGCAGAAATTGCCACTTTTTGGAAAAACATTTTGTGTCGTTTTGTTCATCAGCATTCTTTCTGCTGCAGGTTCTAGTTCTAGGCCACTAGGTTATTAGTCTCTGATCGCTTTAACTGATACAGACGAAACAGCCAAGTTTACTTGCATCAGTACTCGTCACAACACTAGCACAACCCAAAAATCACGAATATTGAGTTATGACGGTCATGTAATACTGATTTACCTTTGATTAGTAACAGAATTCCTTTCAGGCTTTTGATAATGCTTACTCCAAAATCCATCAACTATTAAGCATGTGATGCCAGCAATACAATCGCCAGCGAAAACTTTGAGTATCTTTATCTCAAAATTAATTTTACTATTTCGCGTACTGATAGCAGGCGATTTTATTTAATGTTGAAAAATTGATATTGAAATGTTAACGGGCATACACATTTTAGTGGTGGCCCGTTACCGGTAAACGCCTGACTCCCCGTCTGTTTGTTTGTCGAAATATTGACCCGCAGAATTTAAAACCACCGTTTTCAATTTGGGAGACTCTTGTCCTTCGACACTTAGGATATTTTCAGAATTTTCACAAAATTATCTCCAATTTTTTCTTTAATTTTTTGCAAAAATAAAGCAAAAAGTTCTTATAAATATAGTATAAATCGGATTTTCATTAAAACTGAGCAAATGCCATTCTAAAAATTGCGGAAGCTAAATAACTTTCGAAACTACCGAACACATTCGATATTTTAGAGTTCATTCTCAATGCATTCTATTCTTCAATAAATCTTCTTTAAATTATTTTAGTACAGTTTTTCAACCAATTAGTAGTTTTCGAATAATTGTGAGTCAAATTATGACAATTTTACGTTAACAAAGCTTTATCAAAAAGGCTTCAAAGAATTACTTTGTCGCATGCTACTACGTTACTGGGCTACGCTTCAAGAAATTGCCGATTTTTCAACAGAAAAAAAAATTTAGTGGGTCCCTAATACCAAAAAATTGGATTATCTTCCTTCTAATCGTAAAGAGTTACTTTCGGCGTAGACAGTGTATTCAAAATACACGTTTTGTGGGTCCTTGACACCGAAAAATGCTTTTTCTGAAAACGTCTTACTGTGCGTCCGTCCGTCCGCTAGTTCCGTCCGTGTGTCTGTGAACAACACTAGCGCCTTAAACTGTACACGGATTTTCACAGAAATGAGTATTCTCCCATCGATCTGGCTGTTGTCGAGGCCCTACGAACGGATCTTATAATTTTTTGGGCTACTTTGCGCGAAGCCTTGAAGACATTTCCGAAATTTTCTCAAAAATAGTTCCAAAGAAAATGTTTCAAAACTAATTGTTTGGAACTAATTGTTTAAAAAATAATTAGTTTTGACATAATTTTCAATTATAATAATTTACAATCGTCACAACATTAAGAATGCATTGTAATGTGTAGTAATGGATAGTACGAGTATTTTAAACGCAAGGCTCCCCACGTGCTTCTTTAACGTCGGGGAAGGGCTTTTTCCGTGTGAGCCTTTGTTCAAATCCCCTCTTCGATAAGTAGTTTTGGTTTATTTAGTTTTTAAACTTTTTATAATAGAGCACTATGCACTGACTCAGTGTCAAAAAGCCATTTTTATTCAAACATTTTTATTTAAAAAAAATAAAAGTGAATTTTTTCGAAGCTCTCGCGATGTGTTTGGTTAGGAGTTTTGCAAGTGTTGGCTGAAGTGTTATCAATATCATAAGACTACGTAATCGTTACTAAAAATATGAAAAAGTATGTACTGTTGTAGAACCACTAGTTCTTGTAAATTACGTGTGCTTAATGTGCGCTTATAAATATGGTATATGTCTGATTTTTATCATAAACTCTGAAGTTTTGAAAATCACCAAAGTTCAACTTCTTTAATCCTTCCCTACACCTTCAATATTGGAACAGATTTCTTTTTAAATTCAATATGTTCTTCAATATTAGGTCAGTTTTTACCGTTCACTTTTCAAAGACAACACGCGTTACTCTATATCTCGGCTATTTTCTCACCTACATGAAATTTTTACCAGTAAAAATATAGTACATTTTCTTAGTACATTTCTGCACTTAACTACAAGCGATTGTTCATGGATTACAATTCTAGCAAAAATCGAAAAATGAAGTTTTGAGAAAACATGTGTTTAATGGTTTCTCTGAAGTTTTGAAGGTATCACACGCTTATAAAATAAAGAACAATGGAAGAACTATCACTATAAGAATTCAGATTTCTGTTAATAATGATTATCACAAAATGCTACAAAATAACGGTCATAAATCAAAGTTCTTATTATTAGAGTTGTGCGATTGTTGCAACCTATGATGTAATCTACTTATGCAACTCATATTATTTATAACTCATTATTTATACTCACTTATAATACACATGCAAGGCACATCCACGAAGGACGTCAGCAAAAAGAAAATTTCATGGAAAACATTGATTGTAGCAGATATAGCACGTGATGCACCATTATTCCACATAATCACCGTCAGAATTGAGACATTTGTCATACCATATGATCAACATTTGTATCCTTGTGTCGTAGAAGTCTGCCGTCTGAGATAGGTACCAATGTTTGACAGCCTCCTTCAACTTTACGTCACTGTGATTGGTACCCGTAATGCTGACCGGAGAGGCAAATTTTGAGGTGCCAGAAAAGACGAAATTCGCTAAATGCAAGATGCACCGTCTAGTGAATCCGACACCTCCCAGCGGACCTGACGCTGAGATGTTGTGAACCAAGCCCTGTGTGGCCGGCGAATTCGTGTAAGAACCTGCAGTAAGTATCCTTCGTTGCTTTCTCTGTATGTCCCTGGGCAAATACCTGTCCGGACAGCATTACGCATTAAAATACGTATGGTTCACTTTTTGGGTTTACATTTTAGAATTTATTTGAATTGATGTCTCGTTGCTATAGAACTGCACCCTTCCCAGTAAATCAGAATCCAATTTGTATCAAAACTTGTTTTGATTCAAGATTTTTCAAATTGCAACGATGCTACGATATTATGACACGAAAATATTTGTATTTGTATAATTTTATAAAGACTAAATACACTTGTAACAAGTAATGTCAGCGTTTGGGCCAATGACTCATGTGGTTCTGACTTTTGTCCACTTTTCTTGATCTATTGATCAAATGCTGCGATGACCCCTTGTTTTGTTTCTGGACATAAATGATGCTTCACTATGCGCACTTTTTGTTGAGCTCACCTTTTGCTAGTTGTGATAGAAATAGAAGAGGGTCTGTAGGTTTATATTTTGTTAGATGTACTAAATGATCAAAAACAAATCTACGGTTCGTTCATCAATGAACATAATATTTTTAATCTGGAGTGAAAATATCTAGTTTTCAAATATTACTAACCTTGTTTTGTTGGTACTTTTTATTCATTATTCAAGTATGTAAAGTAAAAGGGTGGGGACGAGATTCTGGAAGTCAAGAAAACGTGCACAGATTATACTTATCTTCCTAAAATAGTTTCTACTGTTGTTTTTACGGCTATAAATGAAAGTAAATCCCTTTTGGTAGGAACTCTTGTGACGCGTGCTCTCCACAGCTTCGTTATCAAAGCACTTAGCGGACGTGACAAACATCACATTCGTCCTACTATAGAAAATGTCTATTAGAATAAAATTATTAGGTCTGTCATCCTCCACTAGATATGGTGATGACGGGTTTGTCCAATTAATAACCGATTCTTGTAGCAGAATATATGCTGATCATCCCTGATATCAGAAGGCTATGAGATTCTTGACCACTTTTGTGTCTTGTTTCGTGGCAATCTTGTCTTTTTTTATAGAAATAACTTCTTAAATCCTTCCATTTGCCCCAATACTTACAATCCTGTGGGCAAGCAGGGTTGGGTAGTATTTAAATACTTGTATTTGAAATACGTATTTTAACTACATTTTGTATTTGAAAAACTATATTTTTGAGTTTTCGGGAATGTATTTTAGAGATGTATTTAAATACATAAAGTGGGTGTATTTACTAAAAGAAATACTTAAAATACTTCAAATACAGACGAAGAAGATAGTTTAGAACGAATATATTTTTTTTGTTTGATTCTGCTCGTGGATGCACCTCACTGAACGAAAAAATAAAAGCTCCTTTCAGCTGGTGAATTTGGATTCACTTCCTTTTTCAACGATAAATCTAAATCATTAAAAACCCTGGACAATTATGCGGCGATACAAAAAGCGTTTATTCGTTATAACATTAGTTTATGTTCATCCACGCTAGTTGAATGAGTCTTTTCCTTTGCAGGTTTTATACATTCGCCAACTAGGAGTATATTATCTGATGATTTGTTTGAAAAATTAGTCGTTTTAAAAGGAACTTCCATTTCCTTGTGTTAGACATTTTTGATATCATTTTGTATTTGAAAATATTTGTTATTTGTTACAGTACATTGTTTTTAATTGTTACATTTAATTACAATAGCTATTGTTCAGAAATTTGTATGACTGTCAATTACTAATTTACTGCAATTGACAATTACAATATATTGTTGCGATAAAAATATACAATACAAAATTATTATGTATTTATAGTATTTTGAGTATTTGAAGTATGTTAAATACGTAAGTATTTAGCTCATCAAGTCCTAATGTATTTTGTGTAAGTATTTAAATACTTATTTATGAAGTATTATGGGGAAGTATTTAAATAGCAAATTTAAAGTGTTTTGTCCAACCCTGGGGCAAGTGAATCTTATCGAAGGTTCAACAATCGTACCATACAAATTGAACTTTCACAAAACATTTTCAATTTATATTCGCATCACTTTTTGACAGAAGAACGAATTCAATTCGAGTTTCTAAGAATGCCGGAAACAAATTTAACATTACGCGAGAAACTTTGATTCCAAATTTCAACTGTTCGCGAAGTAATAGGGCACGATAGCGCCTCCTAGTTGTTCACATACGTAAATTTTTTATGTTAAAAGTTGCATTGTTAGCTCGATTTAGGCTCCTGAGACAGATGAAGGCCATTGAAAATTTAAAATACTGAATGACTTTGTGATTTCCTTATATACACCGCATTTCCATTTGCCCAGGTGTACGCCTTTGAAAGTATAAAAAAGCATGTTGCCGAAATGATGCACAATTGATATGTTGTCATAATTTCACTTAGCATGAATTTTTAAAATAATTGAAATAAGAGTAAGTTGATTATAAAATTGTATTCCCACGCGTCCTTGGACCTGTGGATGGAGTGACCGTGAGGCCTGAGTGACCGTATAATATTAGTATTTAGAAATACGAATGCAAAATTTTAATGCCCATTTTATAGCATATTTTTGTTATTTATTATTGCTTTTGCGTGAAAATTTTGATTACTTAAGTGCATAATATTGGGTTTCTGGACCTAATATATGTAACCATCGATTTCTTTCGCACTAAAGGAGATAGTGAAAAATTTTCGTTTTCTCTTTTAATCTATATTAATAAATTAATAATTTAACCCAGTGCAAGGGGTTAGTAACGCCAACATGTGACTTAAAATTAAATGGGTTTTGAGATAACAGGGAACTATAAAAATAAATTAGTTTTAAGAAAAAGTGGTGAACATTAAGACTAAAATAAGTAAAGAAGGCGTAAATTAAGTGATGCACAGGGACGCTGTTCTGGCTAGGGAGTTAAATCTTTAAAATATAACTTAATTTCTGTTGTAGAATATTTTCAATATGATCTACTCATCAAGATGGAATAGAATATCTTAATACAATTTCGGAAGACGTACACAATTTAGAAATCATTTAAAAATAATAATCTGCTATGCGAGTCATTGAGAATCGGAATAACCTTTTTTATCCAAGGATAAAAACTATTTAATAGTATTTTTATCAACGGACTTTTGGCTGTGATGGTGCCCATGTTGTCCCGCAACTATTTTATGATCATCAAACATTACTCATATGACTCGTCCAAATATAGTATATTTTATTTTTATAGCATATTCATTATTTTTATTTTTATTATTATTATTCATTAATATTTTATTATTATTCATTATTATTTTATTATTATTATTTATTATTTTTATTATTATTATTCACTATTTTTATTTTTATTGTATTTTATAGTATATTTTATTTCTTCCAAATATAATATATTTTACGTTAAAACCTTAAGCTTTTCTAATAGCCATAGCTCCGTAAATTTTTGCCCAAAATACTTTTAATTTAGATAAGATTAAAGACTGATACCTCTACTTTAAAGAAACTTGCTTTGAATAATTTAAATATTTCACTGCAATGGGCGAAAATTGCACTGTGCCATCACTGTGAACGACTCCCATTTGAGTTGTGTCTGATTTCTTTGTTCACTGTTAGGCTGCACTGACCACATCTGTAGAGACACCAAACGGGATTGGAAGTTACTAGACTTTAAAGAACACTACCTGGCATTTAGAAACGCATGCGCTATTTGTTCCCTCCTTGTTTGGGTGCGTGCAACAGTGCCTGTGACATCACGCCTCTCGGCCTGCCCCGCGCGCCACCCGAGCCCGCGCCGCTGGAGGCACACTCATTCAATCTGATTCAAATATTTTAAGTTTCAGAAGCATGAAAACTCGTACTTTTGTGTCTTATTTTAAAGAAACAATGTCGTACTCGTAAGAAATATTTAAAAAGCTCATCCGAGACAATGCATTATAGGAGTGCATAGCATTACTATGCATAGTAGGTCTGTAACATAATTTTTAGAGAAAATATTTCATAAAAAAATATTTGAAAAAAAAAACAACCAAAAAATGTCTTAACTGTTTGATAAATCGTTTGGCATTTGTCTTAAGATAAGTAGTTCTGTGATGGTATCATCCCACTGTATCAACTCTGTGTAATTTGCAGCTTCGAAATTTAATTCCGGCAGTCGAAAAGTCAGGTTTTCAGCATTTGATTTTTTTCTGCATTCGAAGATTCTCTTCAGTGCACCAATTCTAACATCCAGCTGATCAACCATTATTGACAGAATGATATTTTCCGAATGGGAAAATAAGCATTGCGTTAAATAAGAGATTCAATGACTGATTTTATTATAGATAAAAAAGACAAAATGGTCTGTCGTATCTCTATTCATTATATTACATAGGTGTAGCCACAGAGTTCACTTTGACAGACACCAGTTTATAAACAAACAAAATTTTTAAATAAAAACAATCACATTATATAATTTTTATTGTTTGTCAACCATAGTTAGCTGCGGAACGTTTCGAGGTTATGAATTTTCTCTCATCTTTAGGTTGCAATGTATATAACAGATAAATATTATTAGTATTATTGATTTTCTAAGAATATAAATGGCAAGTACAATGGCCTGACGTTAAAGTAAATGATATAATTACAATGAAACACAAGCACTCAATATAAAATAATATATGAAGACTCACCATTTTCAATAACAAAAGATAATGACAACATTAAATTAAATATGTAATAGCACGTCCAGCATGACAGTTACAGTAAGGTTAAAATGAAGGGAATGGAAAAAATGAGTTGCGATCGTTGTGACTCCTGGAGAAGGGGGTGAAAAGCTTCAAAATACTGTCGTAATACAAATACGTAATGCAAATTTTGTTGAGTTCCCAAAATATATCACAAGATTTTTTAAATATAAAAAATGACAACTTTTACTGAATTAAAAAGACCGGAAAGAAAAGAAATAAAAGAGCAAGCAACCATATAAAGAATTATTTCTCTAAAATGTTCTGTAAAATAGAATCACAATGACACGTAAAAGAACTTGATTTCACCTGTATTTTGAGACAATTAGATGACAAAAAATAAGAACTTTATATAATGTGATTCTGTTTCTCTATTCAAAATTTTGTTTGCTTATAAACTGGTGTCTGACAAGGTGGATTCTGTGACAAAACCCATGAAATATAATGACTGATTTTATTTCTTCGCCTAGGCCTCTCAAACGTTGTACTGTTTTCCAACAATGCTCGAGGCTATTGTAACACACTGGAGATTTCTTGATCATGGACCATACTTGTACGTAAACTTTTATTATCAGCTCTTTAAGGCTCTGAGAATGTGTTGAAAGCTTCTGAGTACTTGTGTGGAATCGAAATAATCGGTTGGCTGCCGTAAGACATCTGGAATGGGAGCCTGGACTTGGATTTCTGTTGGCTGTCTCCGTGGCGAGGGCCCAGGCGGCGCGCGGGCCAGGCGGGCGGGCGCGATGACATGTGCACAGTGGCACGCCCCGAAACAAAGGGGAAAAATACCTCATGGGCTTCCAAATCCCATATAGTGTTTTTTGAAGTCTAGGACCTTCCAAACCCGTTTGATATCGTCACAAATATCTTCAATTCAGCCTAACAGTGATCAAAGAACATTTAAGCAGCACGGTTCAAATGGGGGTCGTTTACAGTGATTACACGGCGCAATTTTATCCCATTGTAGTGAAATACTTAGATTATTTAAATCAAGGTTTTTAAAGTAGAGCTTTCAATCTTTAATCTTATTAAAAATATTTTGGATGGAAGAACCCGACACAAATCTTCTGGAAATGAGGTTTCGGTCAAATTGTCTGAAAATTTAGTATGTTGTTGCTTAGATCATACTGATCAAAAGTCGTAATGGCCGTTAAGAAAAAAGTTGTTCTTTTTGATCTCATGCACATTTTAAAACGGAAATCATGTTGATTTTTCGGATGATAGAAAGGCACATATGTGTTCTCAAAGCATATTCAAATGAAACAACCTCACTGGTTTACACTTGTGAATTATGACATTTCATTTTCCGAGAAGTAACTGACTTTAAATGTACTGTTTTTGTATTGTAAAAGTTAATATTTAAGATAAAACGATGAGATACGAAAAATGAGATTCTCTGATTACATGGATGTACGTGATGCGGTTTTGCGTATCAAACCAAGCATGTCTATTTGTAGATACCAGATATTGACAATAGATTACCAGCTATTTATATCTTACAACAATAACAATGAAAATCTGCAAGGAGATGACTATCTCAACCGGAAATTCATTAATAGTTATTATTCCACTTGCAAATCAGAGCCAGAACACTTGAGAGTTGTGCTCATGTTGCTAGTGTCTTATGGTATTTAGGATATACCAGACAACAGCAAAATAGTCGATATCCAACCACTGGTCTTGTAGAAACGTTTTAGGTGCAGCACACAGACCTGATCCAGTCGATTTGAATGATAGAGATATCATAAACATTGAAATAGAGAACTAAAATGAAGAAAAAAAAAGTTCCATAAACGTGAGAGGCAAAGGGACTCACTATAATCAAGCACCCCGTTAAAGAGGGGCAAAGGGACTCACGATAATCAAGGCAAGGGGCTCACAGTAATAAAGCGCAGTGACTCACGGAAAATGAAATTAAATAATTCACAAGTCTAAACAGGTGAGGTTGTTTCATTTGAATATGCTTTGATTGCACATATGTGCCTTTCTATCATTCCAACAAATCGACGTGATCTCCGTTTTAAAAATATACATTAGATAAAAAGCCTTTTTTGCTTAACAGCCATAACGACTTTTGATCATTATAATCTAAGGACCGACATACCAGATTTTCAGACAATTTGACCGAAACCTCATTTCCGAAAGACTTGTGCGGAGTTCTTTACGGAGCAATGGCAATTGGAAAAGTATCTACTTCTATGGTTTAAACGTAAAATTAACTATATTCCGACTAATGTGGCACATTGTTTAAGGCAAATAAATGTTTGTGATCATAAAATTGTTGCGAGATAACGTGGACATCATCTCAGTCAAAAACCGTTAATAAGAATATCATCGAAATTATTTGGCAGACTATTCCTTATTTACTAAAAAGTAGGGAAAAGGCTCGAAAAATGGGGTGTTTATGGTTTTGTGGCACTCCTAAACCCATTTTCAAAATGGTTTTATTGGTTCCAGTGTTGTTTTCAGATGAAGAACTGACTTTTTTCGCTAAACCATTGAATTCTATTTTTTTAATAAAGCCTAATATATAAGCTATACTCGTATACAACTATATTCTCTACGTACCCGGGCATTCGATGCCAATTGTCCATGGATACCAGCACAATTATTTCGGATTTTGATGATATTTTATATATCGAGTTCCACATTACTCAAGCGAACATTTTTGAAGTTGTATCTTAATTGGTGAAAAATTTTTTTAGATATGTGATTTTTGTAGATATGTGTGACATGGTGCAGCATTGTTGTACAGTACGATTATAAGATTTTCGCAAATTTTGTATACAATATTTCATTGTCCGTTATCGCGAAACAAATGAAACAGTTAATTTGTACAATGTTTTCCTCTCTAGTCAATGAAACTAAAATCAAAATTGCCAATATAACACACAGTAGGTACATAAAAATATGGTACTTATTTTCAGCTTCCTTTTCTAGGAAAATACCTTCTAGAATTTTTTTGAACTTATCTCATTAGAAAGAGCAGAGTTTGAAGATTCGAAAAGAGTTAATTTGATTAACCATCAGAGGAAAACAATACTCAATATGCTGTCGCAAAAATGAGTGTTCAATAAAACTTTCCGAGTTTGTTATATAGTTTCTGTCTCAACATGTCATTGTTTTAGAATGCAAAATTTCAATCTCGTAGCTTCTACCATTATTGTGAAAGTTAAGTGTAAAGTAGATATATTTTTCGAAAAGCTCCTAAATCTGTATTTTCAACCAACATTTACAAAATTACAATTTACAAAACAAAAATATTTTATGAAATGATTTAACACATATCTCGTTAAAAAGAGCTCATACTAGGATAGTGAATGTATTTACATATCTCCAAAATTATTTCACCTATGAAGCTACAACTTAACAAAGATTCTTCGTGACATGCGGATCTCGGGATATAAAATTACATGAAAATCCGAGACTCCAGTTCTTGATCTTTACTTCTTTCTGTCTGTCTACCGTATTTTTTTTTTTTTTTTTTTTTTTTTTTACGTGGGAAGGTGAAAATCTTCAAAAGATGTTACAGAGCCCGTACTCTGTACCATGTGGGACTCTTACCACACTAAAAACACCACCCTTTTTCCGACCCCTTTCGCCTCCGCGGGACTACCGTCAGGTATTACATCACGGAGGGGGGTCCTCTGCGTAATTTACACCGTGTCATATGTGTGAAACTGTAATTTCTGTTTCAAAATGTATACTATGTAACCTTCTATTAATTGCCATTTTTGCTTTGTTTCAAGCATATGATCTACTATATTTGTCTTATGGACAACCGTTCCTAATCTTTGGTTTAGTATGTGTCTTTCTCGTTCCCATGCAACGCAGTCGAAAAGAGTATGGTTTGCATCGTCGTTTTCGCACTCGCAATGGGCGCAGTTTGCGCTTTCTACAATGGCAAAGCGTTTGAGGTATGCGCTGAAGTTGCCATGACCGGTAAGAGCCTGTGAAAGGAAATAATTTACTTCGCCGTGCTTTCTTTCTAGCCACGGCTTAATATTTGGAATGAGGCAATGCGTCCATCTTCCTACGGGGTCAGCGTCCCATTGCCTCTGCCATCTTTGTACTAGTCTTTCCCTTGCGTCTGTCTTTAGCTTAGTCTTTTTGGATGGTCGTTGGTCGTCATTTAGATCCAAGTTTTTCATTTCATTGAATACCTCCTGTCTCTCCCGCGCCAGGAGATCTATTGGGGGGATGCTCGCCAGGACAAGCACCGCGCTTTCGGATACTGTCCTATATGCCGATGTAATGCGGAGAGCACACGTTCTTTGACATGTCTGTCTACCGTATTGTCTCTTTACCTATCTATCTATCTATCTATCTATCTATCTATCTATCTATCTATCTATCTATCTATCTATCTATCTATCTATCTATCTATCTATCTATCTATCTATCTATCTATCTATCTATCTATCTATCTATCTATCTATCTATCTATCTATCTATCTATCTATCTATCTATCTATCTATCTATCTATCTATCTATCTATCTATCTATCTATCTATCTATCTATCTATCTATCTATCTATCTATCCTATCTATCTATCTATCTATCTATCTATCTATCTATCTATCTATCTATCTATCTATCTATCTATCTATCTATCTATCTATCTATCTATCTATCTACCTACCTATCTATCTATCTATCTATCTATCTATCTATCTATCTATCTATCTATCTACCTACCTACCTATCTGCCTACCTAATCCTCTTACCACCTCCTCTACCTACCTATCTGCCTACCTAATCCTCTTACCACCTCCTCAAAGAACGCGTGTGTGCGCTTGTGTGTTTGTGTACAGTTGCAGTAGTAGTAGTAGTAGTAGTAGTAGTAGTAGTGCAGCAGCAGCAGCAGCAAGTAGTAGTAGTAGTAGTAGTAGTAGTAGTAGTAGTAGTAGTAGTAGTAGTAGTAGTAGTAGTAGTAATAGTAATAAAATTAGTGATAGCGTATTTAGATATGTAGATATACTTGATTATAAGGAAATAAAATTATTTCTTCGTGTATATATTCAGAACATGCATGAATATTAATGGGACAGTGGGCCTTTGTAATAATAATAATAATTATTATTATTGTTATTGTTATAATCATTATTATAGTGGTGGTGGTGGTAGTATCAGCATCAGCAGCAGCAGTAGCAGCAGTAGTAGTAGTAGTAGTAGTAGTAGTAGTAGTAGTAGTTGTAGTAGTAGTAGTAGTAGTAGTAGTAGTAGTAGTAGTAGTAGTAGTAGTAGTAGTAGTAGTAGTAGTAGTAGTAGTAGTAGTAATAGTGGCGTCACAAACGGGATGGCTGTGGAGGGGGGGTTGGTCGCTCCGGGTGAAACCACCCAGCCATTTCACATTTTTGGAAAAAAATATTATTTACTAAGTTTCAACTTCAATTATTCATTTTGAATCATTATTGATTTTGTTTAATCAAAGTAGTAGTAGTATCTAACAGAATAACTACAGTACCATTAATAAATTTTGGTTAGTTTATTGTCAATTTAGAATATTCAAGGTAGCTGAAAAATTTCTCTCAGAAATATGATACACCGAGCAAATATTTTCGCTCTCTACAGAGGTATGGTAAATGTGGAGGTCAAGTACTTCAAGAACATATGAAATAGGTAAATCACATATGTTTAGATCCCCAGGTCGTCTTGTTGGTATGGTCATTCCAAATGACTAGGCTTTAACTTTCTCGCACTTACTTCGTAAGAAGAGAAAGTTGTATAATCGTGCGCCGGAAAAAGGCGAATTTTCTACAGAAAATCTCTTGTTAACAGGCCCTGGTATCCAAAAAGTGGATAAATCCTGACGCTATATACAGTAAATTACTTCCTGTAACACATGGTGAACGCGAGAACCAAAGAACAAACGGAAAAGTTATGAACGCGAGATCAAAGTACAAACGACGGATAAATTAAATATATGACTGTGGGAATGTGGAATGTAGTACGTGGTTTAGCCCATAAACAACAAGAATTAATAGCGGGAACAAGTGAAATCGAAATGGACTTGGTATGTTTCTCTGAAATCAAAAAGAAGCAGAAAGGAACTTATGATATAGGATCTTTTTCTTTAATCTATAGCGGCGTACCAATTGAAAAGAAGGCTGTTGCAGGAGTAGGAAATTGATAAGTAATAAATGGAAAATGAGTGTCCTACGCATGGATAAAAGAAATAATTACTTCTTGCAGACTAAAAATACACAGAGGGTATATGACTGTTTTAGTATACGCTCCGGAAGAAGGAAGATCTAATGACAGAAATATTCTACAAAAACTTACAACAGTTCTAGACTCGACTAACAAAAATGATTACATACTAATAGGAGATCTGAATGCTCGAATTGGAAATCAATCAGTCATTGGACCTCATGGAGAAGTGTCACTAAATAAAAATGGCAGGCTTCATCGCGATTTTATAAGTTTAAATGCATTTTTAATTGGAATTATCTTTTAAACACAAAGATATCCACAAGTACTCTTGGACAGCTCGAGTATTACTGACTACTATATAGCTATGAAACATTAGGAAAGTTGCTACATGACGTAAAAGCCACGCGTAGGAAAGACATCGAATCAGACCATTATTTAGAGAAAGCAAAAATAGCATAAAAAGAAAGTGGGTGAAAACCAACACCAGATCCCATAAAGACGAAATGGTATGGAAATGTGGTTTACCTATAAATCCATCCAACAAATATTTTTCAAAATATAACAAAAAATCACATGGAAGCAAGATCTCTTAATTTAGATGTAGAAAATAAGTAGAAAGAATTTAGTAAGTTATTAGAAAAAATAGCCAATGAGACGTCCTCACGTCCCCACGCAACGGCGGTCCGCTGATTGGTTGGGGGCACCGTCAGTCTTTTTTTTTTTTTTAATTTGTTGCGTCTACTTCGACGCAACGCGTCTCCAAGCCCCTTGGGGGGCGTTGAGCGCTTTGCGCTTCTCGGAGTAATCCTCCTATTACTGCGCTTATTTTATGGAGTAATCCTCCGTTAACATTGTCTGTCGCGTCTCGTCGTAGTCGGTTTGTCAAGAGGACCGCCAGGTAGCATCTCCGCGTACGCGCCTCCTACCGCGCGCTCCTGCGTCACTACCCAGCGGCCAGAATTAGGAAGGAATAAGGATAGGGGTAGGGTTTAGGACACTTCACAGGGGTTGGACTAGCCCTTGTGAAGCAGCCTAACTCGTTTTGTTGGAACAAATTTCACATGAGATTCGACGGGAATCGAACCCGGATCTCAGTGGTGAAAGGCTTGCGACTTTGCAATGAGCCACGAGTTCAGCTTTTGCCGGTCTTTTCAGTTTGCCGGTTTTTTCAGTTTTTGTTTCAGTTTTTTCAGTTTTTGCCGGTTTTTTCAGTCTGTTGCCGGTGCTCAGAGTGAGCGGGGCGAACGGGGGTAAGAGGAAGAAATACAGAGCAAAACGAGGTCTCAATGTTTGGAATGAAGAGCTGCAGAAAGCTATTAAACCCAAAAGGGAACTATATTTGAGATAGATAGCTCTTAAGACTGGGGTCTTAAAAGAGCAGCACCATATCCAAGCTTACGAGACAGCTATAAAAGCCGAGCAAGGATAAAAAATCTTTGGTGAAAGCAGTTCATGAAGAAAGTTGGGAGATATACGTCTCTAACATAGAATACGACGTCCATGACAGTGTTTTGCGTATAAAGTTATTAAACATCTAAATGGAACTGAAAACTGGCTCTGCTAATCTGCAAATAAATCATTGTAAACAACTCTGATAATAAGGAACCAGTAGCACCAGAAGTATGTATGAACCAGAAGTATGTTCGGATGTTGATAGAATAGAGTATGATTAACTACACAATGTCCTCATGGAATGTAAAAATAGGAAAACACTAGGTTCAGAAATCTTAACACAGTATTATCTAAATATCTACCAGAAGAAGCAAAACATAGACTTCTAGACATATTAAATCTCTTCTGGCAACAAAGAAAAAATCCTGAGTGCTGGAGAACAGCCCTGGTTGTTCCGATATTCAAGAGAGGTTCATAAACATGATGTTCTAATTACAGTGGAATAAGGCATCTGAATTCTTCTTACAAGATATTCGCGAAAATAATTGCCAAACGATGAAGAAACATAATAGATTGCATACTCCTTGAAGAGAAAACAGGCTTTCGCAATGGAAGATTCTGTTTAAATAATGTGTAATCTCTAAATCAATTAATAGAGATGACGGAATACAACCTTCCAACATACTTATTAGTTGTTTTTTCAATTAAGGTTTACTATTGGAGTTAATGTTAAGGTAACTGTAAGACGAAACGATATGGTGATGATAAGAGGTGAAAGGACAAACGCAAAGAAAACCATGCCCGAGGAGGGACTCGAACCCGCGACTCTTCGGTCCGAGATCGCTACGACACCACTGCCTTAGCAATCTCGGCCACCGAATCGGCTGATGTACCCAGTGTTTACAGATTACAGATAGGCATTCGATAATGAGCTGTGGAACAATGGACAGGAGAAGAATTCCCCAACACATTACTGAAGTAATTAAGAACATATATAATGGTACACAAATTAACATAAAGAAAGATAACGAAGAGATCATATAAGAGGCGTTTAATAAAGGACAAGGGTGTAGGTTGTCAGCCATTTTATTTAATCTCTATTTAGACGACGCTGTTAGAGAATGGAAACAGGCTTAATTTTTTAGATATTACAGACAACTTTAAAGAATGAAACTTTGTTAAAACTTTGATATTTGCTGAAGATCAGGTAATTATTGCAGACAATGAGAACAAATTACAGAGAGCTCTGTTTGAATTACAAGGGATAACAGCACAGTATAACTTAACTATAACTCAGTAGAAAAAACCAAGTCCGTGGCATTTCAAGGTAGCTTTCCTGTAAGATATAAAGTGGTAGTAAATGATAAAATCATTGAACAAGTCCGAATTGTTAAGTTTCTTGTCTGTGACTTTTCATACACAGGGGAAGTTGTAGAAAGGATAATAGAGCTTTTTATTCGTATATGCAGTACGATTAAAAGAACCCTACAAAATCAGGATAAGGTAAGACACTCTCCTAAAATTTTATAAAACATTAAATGTGCCAACTGGTCTTTATGGAAGTGAAACGTGGGTTCTGAATG
This sequence comes from Teleogryllus occipitalis, assembly GCA_011170035.1. Lineage (NCBI taxonomy): Eukaryota > Metazoa > Arthropoda > Insecta > Orthoptera > Gryllidae > Teleogryllus > Teleogryllus occipitalis. The sequence continues at coordinate 38,791 of BLKR01009000.1, read as the reverse complement.
ACCAATTCCGCAATAGAATTCAAGTTTTTGAATTGAGATTTTTGAGATCAATATTGGGCTTTACGAGAGAACACAGAATAAGCAATGAGGATCTAAGAAAAAAGTTAAGGATATTTAATTTAAATGAAAAAAATAAAAGAATACAGGAGCGCGTAAACCACGTACAAAAAATAGATAATTCCAATAAATTCAAAAGAAGTCACCCCATACCACTCTAAAGAAATCGGTCTGTTGGATGGCCGAAAACAAGATGGAAGGACAGACGTGCGCAACAGATCAGCGATCCAAAAGTTGAAGAAGAAGAAGGAAAAGAAGTAGAAGAAAACATGGTGTAAACATAATTCATGTTTTGTACGTCCTTGATACCGGAAAATCGATTGACGCAAAATATTTTTCTGAAATCAATGTTAACGCCTAATCCGTTCAGTCGATTTTCTCCAAAATTGATGTTCTCCCATCGATCTGAACGAACTCAAGGCATTGGGAGTTATAAACGAACTAGCAAAATATCCCGTTGCCCGGGCTTTCTTCGTAACCAATCGTTGCGAATGAGGGCAAAGATTAATTTTATATAAACCACGGTGTTTAAGATTATTATTATTTTTAATGTAATTGGTTCAAATTTTAATAAAATACTATAATTGTCTTTCATTTTATTTTACAATATATTGTTATTAGATTAATTTTTTTATCATATGCCTCGCTACGGGCCTCTAGCGAATCAATTGGGTATCAGTTTTGCTGCATCACTAATGACCTCTAGCATAAAGTATTAGGAACCACGTGCTCTAAGCGAGAGGCGAAGAAAGGTCGAGGTGCATACATATTATAGGTCGAGGTGCATATATATTACGAGGTACTAACATATTATTTAAATTATTTATTTTCCGCATTTGGGTTGTGTTAATCTTAACCAAACTGTGCAAGGACACTGTGACAATCCTAAAGAAGAGCCTGTAAAACTTTCGTATCTATTCATGCGCTACGTTTTGTGATATCGATGTCGGTTACATGTCGTTGAATTCACTTTAAGTAGTATAGACATTTCGATTTTTGAAGATACTTTACATGAAGCCTCAAAAACATTTTCAACATTTTCTTAAAAATGGTTCCAATTTTTTTAATAAAAGCTTTTCCTCGGATAGCGTAAAGATCGCTTAAAAGAATGGCGCAGGTCTCGTGTTTGTTGAAATTTCAGATTTTTTGAAAATTGCAAATGTGCAAATTTTTGGGGCGCGTCTTCCTACAACTACAATATTGAAGATGATATTTTTAAAATGAAATGTCCTTTAAAGACATCTTGAAATAAGGTTATGTACAGTTTTTCGGAAATATGTGTAGTTTTCGTGTAATTTTGTGTGAAATATAGGCAATTTAATTTTTTAACATTTTTTACTTTAAAAAACGCGCATAAGTTTTTCTTTAAATTTTCTTGTTATATGTACCAACGGATGCTAAAAGGTATGATGCTAGTCCCATTTTCGGCGAACTCTCCGCATTTTAAATCGCAAAAAGTTAAATTTCAAAACTACAAAATTAAATATAGAGAATTTTGCCTAAGAGAAAGTCTGTTGTAAAAACCAGCTCTTTGAAAACGCTCATGTACAATTTTTTGGGAAAAATCGAGTAGTTTTTGTGTGAGTGATGCTTGAAATTTTTATTCAATTTCTAAAAATTTATCTTCTCACAAACTGTTCCAAATCTCTTCTTTAAATTTTTTCACTGGTAGAAGATAGGATACTTAAAACGCGGGTTTCTTTTTCGTGGAAGTATCTGAATTTGGGAAAATTGAAAATTAGGAAATAATGCGAGAAAGTATGTGCTGTTGGAGCACCTACTAGTTTTTGCACCTTGTTTAGTATGAACCATTGTTCAGCCACTTATTGGCATCACTTAAACAATATTTTATTTTGACATATCTTCCTCCTCCCGGCAGGCTTGCATTATGCCAGTGAACGGATCAAGTTATTTTGAGTCATTGTGATATGCACAAAAAGTTTCACACGTGTCATCAGAAAAATTAATTCTACTTTGCAAAGTTTGGGGATACCTGGCGCTCAAATGAACCACTGTCAGATCAACAGAGTCGTCTCCTGAAAGATCTAATAGGGGATGGGATAAAAAGTAGCGAATAATTTATCCATACGACTTTGGTAATATATATAGTCCGTGAGATACAGAGATACAGTGTGACAGTTACCAACCCTAGTGAAGCAATCCGAAGTGAAGGAGCAGTACTCACGCATTGCGTCCTGACTTTCGCAAGGGCAAGTACAACGCAACAACAACACTCCTGCTGGACAGATGGAACAATCTGCGTCCTGAGATGGTCAATAACCAAGAGCATATCCAGTGCTAGTCAAGATGACACTCTGCAAAATATTCTATGAAGACGCAAGTACTTACCTACTGTTTGAATTGAATATCGATTCTTCGATCTTTCTTTCCAAATATATCGATAACATTATCTTCAAATGAAGTAGTCGATCTAACGTAATCCATGAGAGCACTTTCGATGTTCATCACCACCAAAGAAGAGAGAGTGTGTTCTCCTTGGTATTGCGGAGGCAATTTTTTATCCCTTTCAAATATGAAAAAGATCTTTCTGCACTGGAAATTGTGGTGGGAATGATCGAAATTAATTCACATAGTCTGGTTATCTGTGAAAAGATACCGGATAACTGCACTGATTTCATAATTTTTTTTGTAGCTCGATCACACTATTTCATTTTATATCAGAATCTTTATATAAAACTATTAATTCATTTTTCAGTCAACCATTGCCAAAATGTGCAACGTAACTGTCGCTCAGAGATGACAGAATATCTATTGGAAATGAGTGGCCAAAATTAGAGAATTGAGTGGAATCCAATTAGCACATAAACTTTAATTTAGATTTTTCACAAATCTCAAAAACGGGATAACCAATATCATGAAATTAGCCATGATTGCCTTGTGTATTTTATTTTTTCACAATATTATTTTATATACATTTTATTAGAGAACTAGTTAATTTCAAAGAACAAATCAAAACACCAAAATATCAATTGATTATGAAATATCTATTGAAAAACAATGAATATTAATATAAATACGAATTTAACAGACTGTGGGAGCTGCACGATAACTAAAAGAGGGGTGACACCATTATTACCGCCCCGGGTGATACCATCTGTGGCAACACCACTGAGTAGTAGTAGGTAGTAGTAGTAGTAGTAGTAGTAGTAGTAGTAGTAGTAGTAGTAGTAGTAATAGTAGTACAAATTGGCCTTAAGTTGCTTCTTGAAATTAACGCTAACATAAACAGTTGCAATATCACGAACTCACATTATCGTTGAGTCTACATAATTCTGTGAATGTAAGTAATTATAAAATTTGTGAATCTTATGATTTCATTCTGATTGGAACTCAGAGTAATTAAGTGAAATTATTTTTCTTCATCAAACTCTATTTATATTTTTGTTATTTTGATATTAGAAAGAAAAACAAAATCCACAAATTAACTATTGGGAGATTGTGCATCCAGTTCAATTAGTTGTCTCTAAACATGCATTTTGTGCCTTGATAATGAGAAATGCAAGTGACCCCTGCACTCTCCCACACGAGCCGTCCATTATTTTGAATATATATAATGAGAGTCGTAATATACATAATATTTATAGAGTAATGTTAAATAATTAATTGTATAAAATGTGTTGAGGCAGACGTAACTACTATAATTTTAAATGTAATGAAATTGGTAATTAAATTGCACTATCTTTTGCTTAGATATCACTATTCCCGCTGAACTTTAATATTAGCTTTATGAATAGCTATATGAACTTTAATATTAGCTGTACTTTAACATTAGGGGATAAAATTTTGTCAAAGAAGTATCTACACATTATCAGCAATCTTCTTTGTATGAATATTTATGCACAGCATTTTCTTTTACTTGTGTTGTTTTCATCATTCAATAGTCAAAAGACAAATAATTACTAGATATTTATTTATTATGGAAAAGTATTGTAAATAATATCTCGACCGAAATGCTTTGAGAAGCAGAGCAGTGAGCTGCTCTAACAATTGCTTTTCTTTATATTATTGTTCATATTTCTTTATATTATTGTTCATGTTTCGACTTGTCATTCTTTTAAACTAGAAGAAATATCTGATATATCTTCCGCTTACGATAAATGCGTATTCAATGTTCGTAAGGTCCCTTCTCTTAGAAATAATACCAACGAAACGCTCACATACTTCCTGAAGCCTATCAATAATCATGTCTATTAGCGAGTGTATCGTTCTCTGCGCAAGTGTGTAAACTGTTGAAAATTACAAAAAACAACAACAACAAAATTAAAAAATGGAACTGGTTATGAAACATGATTTAACAGACTTTATTCACTTGGGAATTATGACCGTTGTCAATAAGTCGTCTCTATTTCATTATCTGGGCGTATAAATACCACTTATTATTGTGCCAGATTCGAGGGACATTGTAATTTACCGCTTACTCTCTCATTAGTATCTTAAATACTATCACTATCATTTTACGAAAAATTTCGTTTACATTTGATTTTAAAATTGTAACTATTGTTAAAAATAATTTTTATTTACAGTACTTTTGAATTTTGCATTTTATTTACAGTACTTTTGCGCATATTGCATCATTTAATGATCCAATGCTATTATATTCTAAATCACTTTCCCTCCTTGAATCCGCTCTGGATCAACTACAGAATCCTTACAAAGATCATTGAACTATTTGTGCTTTTATTTTTGGACACATTCTAAGGTTGTCAAATGTATTGTGTCAGATCATCAGGGTTGTGGGAGCTTTGATTGCAATGATTTCATTTTCATTTCTAAATCTGCTTGTATTTATTGAAAAAATTCACGTTATTTAGTCGGTTACCACAGTCGGCATAAAGTATTTCGCTGTTCCGTCACAGAAATTTATTGATCAACCCTTTGCACATTTGTTCTTATATGTTCTATGCAGAATTATGGAAATCTAAACTTGTTGGATGATTCTAATTTTTTCTAGTAATGTAAAAAAAGTAAAATGAAAAAATATGAAAATATTTCATTATATTTTATTTTATTTTATTCGAAAAGTTAATGACGTTCATTTAATAGTTACTAATATGTTGCTATAATACATTTTCACTCCTGGATAATAATTTTATAATAAATAAAAAATAAATTAATATTTTTTGATCTACTCTCATCGGCGGTGGCACAGAAAACAATTTAACTTGAAGTAACACAAAAAGTATTTTTCTACCTACGGCAAAAATGAAAAAAAACGACTTAAAATGCTACACAGGGCAATGAAGATACGTTATCATCTTGTATAATATATTACTATTATTTCCATCTTCAAAAGAAAATGTAATTATGCCCTCTTCTATTCAATCGAGTGTTGGTGTGCTTGTATCGCTTATCGTAGTCGCTACACATCTTCCGCTGATACACCCCTGTTCTTCCATTTATTGCAGGGAGTACGTCACCGATGGCGGTTCCATGGGGTAGGCAAGGTAGACAGTGCCTAACCTGATAAATATGTTAGCGTCTCTCCGCGAAGGCCAGGGTAGGCATGTCGCCTCGCTTGCGCCGTATTCTGAGAAAAGATTCCGAAGACAGCGGTGAGCTGAAGCACGCTTTGCCCCTTTTGCACACTTGATGCATGTGCGTTCGGCTCGAGCAGGCAAATTCTCAAACTGGCTGTCCGTACGGAAAACAATTTCCAATTACAGTAGCACCGTGGCGCGTGTGTTTAATTGTCAAGTAAACAATCGGAGAATATGTATATCATTTACCAAGTGCATACTTTTATTTTTAATTTACCATTTGTGTGTTACTTAATATTTTTATATTTAAAAATAATGGGTTGCATCCAGAAAGTATTTCAAAAAGCCAATTAGTTACCTCTCATAAATTTGCAAAAAATGGATGATTTAAGAATGTAAATCATGAAATGACGTCCGCTCGGGCTAAATGGAAGTATGGTTGGAAAGTGATGCGACCAGTATGAGACACTTTTTAATAAATTGAGTAAAAGGTATATATATATACCGTGCCTCCTCCTGGATCCGACACTGATCTGTAATGTGCTTGGCCTGCCCAGAACGAGCCGCCACTTGTTCACTCATTTTCGGAATATAACCTTGTTGATCTCGAGGCGAGTAGAATAGATCAAGCGTTGATTCTTCGCTTACATTTAATATAACCAAACGTTGCGACATATTAACGTATTCACAGTCAATTAAATGACTGCGGCTGATCTACAGTTTGTGTCGTATTTTCAGCAGAGATCACTGTCGAGAAACGACCCCACTTTATGTTTAATGCCGTGTGGTTAAACGCTGGAATTGCTTATCCATTAACATTCAAATTGCTCAGAATGTCTTATTTATATATAGAGTAAAGTTAGACGTTTTAGCATAGTTAATTTACTCACAAAATGTTGTCTTCGCTCTCAAAAAATGAAATTTTTACAAAACGTTAAAATGACATTTTTATATGGTGCGTTTTATTTCGAATCCACAAATTGAGTACAAACGTACGTAATTGCAATACTTTTCTCACACAGCATTCTTAGGTTTTCTCTGTTGCAAAGGTTTATCCTCGATCCTGAGACAGTAACATTTTTCCACTTTTTGCGGTACTACTTCCCTTTGTCTTTTTTGAAAATGCTTTTCGGACTTGCCATCATATATCATGCGACATTCGTGAAATTGTAATACCCATGGAAACTGTCATCGATTATATTACGTTTTAAGATAAATTAATTTGCAAATCACTCCGTGAATTTTTGGGGTAGCGTAATTGGCACGCGATGTTTTCTTTAACGATTTGTAAATTCATATTTCAAACATTCTACTGTCATCCTCTGTTCCAAACATGATGACTAAAGGAATTCAACGGGCTAATGTTTAACAATAGTTAAATAAAATGAGACAACAAAAGAAATATATTTATACAATTCGATTTATTCAAAATTTTTAGTTTAAACTCATTGAAAACGAGATAACAATTTATTGTTTATTATTTGCTGTCGATTTTTTTCAAATATTGGAGAAAAATCCTCTCAATGAGAACGTGTAAAGTACGTACCGATTGATAGATATTTCAAAGTTAAACTTTATTTGTATTAGTTTTTGACGTAGAATGTTTCATATGAATTGCATTGTCCAGGAATATTTTCAATGGGTCATCTGTGAGTTTACCATGTAAATGTAGCATAGAGAACGTATCTAAAAACAGAGCTCTAGGCATAGAGAAAGTTTAGGAATTTTACTTTCAGATAGAAACAAATTATTGAAGATATAATTAACAAATACATCCTCTCAATGATTTACTAAAATTAATAGTATCCCGTAAACACATTTTTCTTAATAATAATTAGTACGTAATACAATCAACAATGTAAAATTAAATATCACATTAATTCACTTTGGGGTAGGAATACTTTTGCTAGTAAAAAAAGGAAACTCAGCAGTTTCTTGTTTGAAATACGTTTTGCACATATAATTTATTGTACGTTGCGAAGTGCAGTATAAATTCGTGAGAAATCCTAAGAGGAATATTCATTACGCCAACACGAGTCTATTGTTTGCCCACAAATAATTGAATCTTTCATCTGTGAAAGTTTCGAAGCTATCATTTCACGTGGATGATTCAATTAGTGCGGAAACTATGACACATAGCAACATTATTCAATTATTCCTAATATTTACTAACCGTAGTTTTGCAATAGTATATCTTTTATCACATAATCTTAAACCTAAGTAACATAAGTCGAAACGCATCCTTATGCATCTGTGTTGAAAAGTCATCGTCCAAGAGCTCAAACGTCAGTTTGCTGAACTTACTCGTTGACTGTGAATACCTCTTCACTGTTCTGAACAGAATATTAAGTAGGCCTTTAGTGCGAAACAAAATGTCATCGGTATTAAACCGTCCTAAATGATGTTCAGATGAACTGATGGTACAAATATTTCAGCCCCATTCACCCTGGACTTAGTGCGACAAATCAATGGTTCCACATCGTTAAAATAGCACCCCCGTTGGCATACATCATTATGCCGGCAAATAATCCCTAGATCACTTCGAGGCATGTGCGAGAGCAGCACTCGTTCACATCGGGCTCGGACCACGCGCGATCTCTCCTTCCCATTTTTCAATTGCATTTACAACGGCACTTTTTTCCGTCATTCATCTCCATCCCCAGGCGCTGTTGACCAGAACAGTTGAAGCACATTAAAATTATAATAAGTTTATTAATCAATCTGACTGCTCATACGAGTGCGCAGCGTAAAAAAAGGGGAAACTTTGAGCCTTTTATTTGATTTTCTGTCAATTAAAATGTATTGAAATTTATTTTTGGACACTGGTATCGCTACGTGTTTTTCGGGATATTTTTGAACATTTTTAGCTGTTATCGGCCGATTTTGAATTTTTAGCGCATTTTAGGGGCTTTTGTGAGGAATCAAGTCTAAATTCGCCAGATTTGAGAGCTTTTCCCCACGTTTTTGTCACAAATTCGTCCGATACATTGTAGGTCAGTTACACCTTGTACAATTTCAATTTTTTCATAGATTTGGAAACTTTAAACGCCTTTTTACACGGTATAGTTTTCGTGCAAATTTTCATACGGAAACTTCAAGACCCCAAACTAGAAGTTTATGAAGGCGAGTCGTTTTTACACGGTCTGAATTTCTTCTGTACGAGTTGCCACAAGACAACACCAAGCGCTCTGTCAGTACACAATTGAATTGCGCAATCCGAGAGTACTCATTGGAGGCAACTATGTACGTGCGATTGCGGGAGGGTGTTCTGGACGAGTGTGATTTCTAAGTATTAATAAAATATGAGCAGAAAAAAGTATAAAGGATGTCGTCGTAGTCACTACAGGAAGCAGCATTGTGGCTACGGCAGTTTTAATGGGTGAAAAAAAAAACCGCTCCGAATGAATGAAGTCTTGACTACAGAATCCAGGTTCAAAATCCTCATATTTGCACGAGTCTATGAAATAGACTCAACAGAATAGCAAAAAATTCGAACTTCTCACGCCAATATACAAAATATCATGAACCGAACCATAACCTAACCACAAAACTGAAATGGATGGACGATTTCCACCGTATACAAACTCAATGAAAGATTTTGCGAGTGGAGAGGCTTTAGCCGAGTTTTCTTTACGAAAATAATCGAACATCCTCAAAAGTTTTCAGAAAACTGTACTGTGTAAAAAGGCCTTGAGATTTTTTAACATATTTCATGCTTTTTTGGTAATACGTTTGATATTAATAAACCCAAGTATCCTTTTGTTTTTTTGACAATCAACGAAGATGTGTTTCTTAAAAAAAGTCTTTATTGTCCAACATAACGTCTTATATGTTACTTATACGCATCTTCAGGTGTATACAAAAATATATAATTGACATTAATTATTATTCTTCAAGTGACAATCATAGTTTTCTCACATTTTTATCTGTTTTACATTTAATATTATTTCATAAAATCAATAAAATTACGTATCAAAACGCGCTCAATGAAACAAGCCCATTATTTTTTTGAGAACTGAATTTAACTCGTTGACTCTAGACTCGAAAATTCAAATCACCAGATACAATTTAATGTAACGCCGTTTCAAAAGTAAAATTTAAATAAACGAAATATATAATGGGCATTCCGAATTTTCTTCATTTTTATGAGGAATTTGACACATTTACGAAAATAAAATGTATTGCGTGAGTTTACCCCTTTAAAAATTTTCAGGGGCCACGCTCCCCCTTCCCCTCCGCTGTGCGCACGCCTATGGAAGTATTTTATTGAGACACAATCGTATATTTTGTGCTGTGTAGAAATTGAAAATTTTATCTTCCATAATAATCAAATCGCACTTGCCGGAGTTATGGTTGAATGAGTAGATTAATTATATATGAAAAATAAATTAAGAGCAATATTCTATACTAAATGCAAATCCGCGAAAGGTAAATAAGCATCAGTGCATACTAGTCACTTCGCCTAGCAATGAAATGTCTCCAAATAAAAAACAAGAAAACGCATATTATGCATGAGTGCCAAGATTTCTTTAATAATATCTTTTAAACTGTACCAACAGGATACATTTTGATAAAATATTCTGTCTATTCTATCCGAGTAACACCCGTCACTGAAATTTTATGCTTACGGTAATAAATGCAAGTGAAGATTTATTATTTGTACGACATTCTCATGCAGTGCAAGACACTACGCAAAGTGAATTATGGGAAGCGAAGTCTGGGTTCTTGCAGCGAACATAGCATATACAAGACAAATTCATTATTTTCAAGCTGAAAAAATATTTTTTAACTGACGTACGTTTTCACATTTCTCTAAAGAAAATATACTAATTTGTTTCTTTGCATTGAAAGATGGCTTTTTAAAGAGATGATGAACATTGAACACCAAGCCATAATTGTGATAACAATTATTTTCTAAAGTGTTATCTAATATATTTTTGCAGATAAATTATATCCATAAAATTGTAAGATTTACAACTTCACTTTCCAACTACACTTCCCACGTTTGTTACAAATTTACATTGAAGCTAAAATACCAGCGCAAATGTTTGTGAAACAATTTAAAATGTACTTTATATTTTAAGCATTAAGTAGTACCATTGTTCGTTGCAGTGATTTTGAAAAGACATTAAAATAATGGGCGTAAGCAGAATTAACGCAAGGGGGGGCATGTAGGGGGGGTGTTGCTCTCTGGAGGTGTCACTAGGGGGCCAGAATGGATGGCCCCAACTGCTTACTGAAAAAGAAATGCCCCAGTTGACAAACGTTTCTCAAAGTGCAAAATAAAAAAAAATATATTCAAAAATTTAAAAGTAGAATTTAAAAATATGTGTTTAAGGATTTTAGCGTATGAGATGAGAACCAAAACTTCCAATAATTTAAAAAATAGAACATTGTATATTTTGGTAGTTCTATATTTATTCTAAAACGGGAAGATTCACTTCATGAGTTGCCCCTCGAAAAATCAAAATTTGGAGACTTCAGTCTCTCACCATCTAACTTTATTTCACTTGCAAACTTGAAAATAAATGTCTGAACAACAGTGGGATTAAGGTGAAATTTCCCGTTTAAAGGATTCTCTGTAGAATTGTTTAAGTATTACTTCATATGGAGAGCGTGACGGTCTCTTCCGGTTTCCCGTCGGCTACGCCCTTGGAAGAAAAAATATGATGAAAAACTCTTGTTGAATATATCTTGAATACTATAGAAGTTAGTTAAGAAATGTGTAAAATTTTACTTTTTCATAGAGCAGGGATGTGATTATCATTACAATAGTCACTACATTGTGACAAGCGGACATTGTAAGTGTGGAACCCCAAGTAGTAAATATTATATGACTTTAGTGAGAAGTGGGATGATGAGTCAGATTGACTAAGTAGGAAGATGTGGTTCTGTACTTGGTAAATACGAATTCTCTAAGGAGAATTCACTGAAGTCATTTTTAGTTTTCTTTGCTGTCACCCGAATATCTCAGGAAGATTGTCGTCATGTTTAATAATTGCATACAATCTTTATTCGTAATTTCTACCACATTAAGAAGAGAATGCTTGATGAGTTGGGATGTATAGGGAATAATTTAAACGTCACAGAAGTGCAGTTTTCAAATGCTTCATGATTTTAAACATGTGAGAATGAAGCACTTGCAACATATTTCATCGTCCATTCTTCATTGTAAGAAATATATAGCAAATATCATTGAAATTTCTTGTCGGATAATAATCCTTCTGAATGAGACAGAATACAAAATGAAAGTTTTGAAACAAAGAAGGGTGCTTTAGAAATAAAAGGTTTTTGGTGTGTTTTTGGAGATTCATTTTGACAGTACCAAGTTCGCACTACCGTCACTACCGCTCTATTGCTGTTCCTTCTGCCATCAGAGCAGAAGAACAGATTTGCGAGTATCAAAATTGTCATGAGGCTTACTGAAGGGGTTCTAGTTCAACTTGTTCCGGGTATTCTGAAGCAATAAATAGTAGCGGACCTTTCTGAGAAAGCGTAGATGTAGGTATTCAAATAACACGTAAAGTATCTGGAATCTTTTGAAGGTCCTATAAAGCGTATAGCAATAGAATATTATTTACTCCCAATAAAATAAAAATCCAGTTTAGATATGACAGGGAACATACACGAAATATTCGAAAATCATAAGCTAATTGCCCAAGGATGAAATAGATCGGAAGTAAACGCATTAGGTGGTTCGTCACCACTCATTGTTTGCCAATTCATTAATCAAAGCAAATCCTCGGCAGACATAAGTTAATAGAGAACTGAAACCACATGTTTTCAACATACAGATTTTCTTACATTGCATTAGATTTACTCTTTGCACGGCTCTAACAATGAAGTCGTTGCAAATACTCACTGGAGTGTGGTGGCTAGCCACGGCTTTGCTTTGATACAGTCACAATAGTGGCAACTGCGTAGATCATCTTCACTGTTTACAAAACGCAGACTCAGCAAAGTATCGGGAAGAACCCCAAAACTTCCAAATGATAGTGAAAGGTGAGGGTAATATTAGTGACATAGATTTCTGCTGGCCTGTGATAGAATTAGTGATACACCAATATAATTTTGCGAATCATAAACCTGTGAATATTGTTAGCCTATCAATATTTTCACGTATTTTCTTTAGCAGTATCTGAAACTTCAAAAGACTTCATTTTATATACTAAGTTAGACAAGAATTATAAGACATAATTCTTTTTTATAATCCTAATAACGTTAAATATTTCAAAATTTATAAGTGAATGCATTCGACGATTATCGTTTTTAAGCACTTTTATTTGTTAATTAATTATGAATATTGACTATTTCGACTGGCTTCCTTGTAAATAAAATTATGTTCCAGAAAATACAAAGTGGTAACACGAAAATAAAATAAAAATTCGTGAAACATACAAAAAATACATTACCCTCTACGTTTCACAACATTGGTACTAAGTAGTTTTTGCTCAAATCTGCGTCCTGTTGTAGTCTCTGAAAATAACTCATAATTAGAGAACTTGTACTTATACATACACAATATAGTAATTTTTGTATTATATTTTCATAATAAATAGTGTAGAAAACAGAGTGGTGTTCTTTTATTTTCATACCACTTACCAATTTTCCTCCCGATTGTTCCAGTGATGCTCTGGACAATCCAGAAACATGTTATTACTCCCAGAACTGTTTCACAAACCATTGCTTATTTAATTGTATTGTGTTTCTTGCTTTTTAGCATATTGTGGTTATTGCTCATTTCCGCGCTTTGTGACAGGATCACAATATGAGTATTGAAAAACCATCTTTGTACACACAACTGATTAAATATAAGGAATGGTAATATTTCAGACAAATGTGTAAGCCAAAACACGAAGTTTCAATGCGCCCTCCTTCCTGAAGTTCTGGAAGCAGCAGCAGCAGCAGCAGCTGTGAAATAGACTCCCGAGAAACTCTAGGCGCGGCCGACTCTCGATTGCCTGTCTCGGGAAATCCGGGCGTCTGAGCCACGAACATTTTCCAGGATCACCACTCGGGCTGTCACGCTCACATTGACATGCATCGAATGGGTGCTACACCAAAGTATGAGGGCCGCAGGTGTCGCACAATGCGACCTTCTGACACGTTTATTCAATTTGACGACGATTTCACGGCGACCGCGCGTAGGGACGCTTATGCTTATGTTTAATGATCTCTGTATCTATAAGCGGTTGTTTTACAGCCTTGGACCCTTTACATGCGCATTGGAATTTCCATGCTTCTTTATTCCACACGTATTTTTCTTTCACTTCTCTTTTTCCGTGGCTTCAGTTATTGTCCTGTCAAAATTACCCTCCGACGGTTACCCTACATATTCTTCTCGGTTATCTCCTTTATCATCTTCGATTGGATATCCATTTCCAAGTTTTTGTTGGAAGTCTATCTGATTTCAGCATTTTTATATGTTCGTTCCATTTTAGTTGATTATTTTCGATTACTCACTCAAAGTTGTTTGCACTTTCATTTTATTTCTTATTGCATAATTTCTTATTTTTTCAGACAGTAAGTTTACATCTTCGCCAGATAATCATTTCTATTCCCAAAAGTTTTCTCGCATTTTTTCAGTTAACAGACTTCTCCCCATTAGAATATTGAACTCTGTATAGAGGAGCTATTTATGTGTTTCTTTGTCTTCGTTGAAATGATTGAGTTGGACACGCCTCCCTTGTAATCTCGGAATCTCCATTGCCTCTACTTGACTTCTCGCTATTGCGCTTTGAACGGGATTCAAATGTCTTGTGGCTATTGTGCATCTAATATTTTTAATTTTCACATCCTGTTCGTCCCTACCATCTGCTTTAAGTGGAATTCTGAAATATTTATATTTAACGATTACCATACTAGTCTCTTACTCATGAGACATACCGCCCACTACCAAGAACTTAGTCTTTTGAATTTATTTCCATTCCCCATTTTCATACTCTTTTACCAACTGACTCTACACACAGGTTATATCATATTACTTTTCTGCCATTATCATCTGGTCGTGAGCAAATAGTAGTCTAAACTAAACAATATTTCATTAGTATTTTTACACCCATACATTTACACTTTCTGTTCTATTGTTTTAATCTATCAGATAATACCAATTTTTATCAGTGAAAATCTTGGAGAGGACTGGACACAGCAGCCTTGCCGTAACCATTTATTTACCGAGAAGTCGTCTGATAAATATTTCCCCCCTTTTACTTGACTTCTATTAACTTTATAAAGTTGTTTGACGGCATTTATATATGTTGTTGATATTCCTTTATCTTCCTTTGCCGCAATACTTCTTTTACTAGTACATTATCATATGCCTTTATCAGATTTATGAACATGTGTTTTTATGAACCCTTTCCCGCTCAATTATTTTTTCTTTCAAATGTTTGAAACATAAATTATTGTCTATATTGGATCTTTCTGGCCTGAAACCACTTTGCTCTTCTGCGTCTGGCATATGGATTTCAATTTTCGTCTTTGACACACGTCCATAGAGTCTAAACAAAGATGAAGTGACACTTATCTCTCTATAGTGATTGCAATATTTTTACTGCCTCTTTGTAAATTGAATGCAGGAACTCGAAATGAAAAAGTGGATAACTCTTGCTCCTAATATGATAATACTTTTAAATATAATAATACTTTTAATAATTAATAATAATAATAATAATAATAATAATAATAGTAATAATAATACTTTTTAGTGTTTACGAGGAATGCTGTGGAAATTCTATAATGAACACCCTGTGCGCACTCCTTAGTAGTGTGGGATTTTCACCCACTAAAACCACGAACCCTTTTTTCCGTAGACGGGTTTCCTTTCCGCTTTCGCGCTCCTTCGGAATGGCGTCTGGTAGTTTGCCCTCGGGGGCTTGTCTTGTCAAATTGTTTATTTTTTATCCATTTAAGGTGTTATTGGTCTAAGATTTCTTCTAGTTTCTTGGTGCGGAGTACCTTTTCCACGTAGGTAGATATCTCGCCCCCAAATTTATTCGCTGGTAAGGATCATTTCAATGATGTTATCAGGGGTTATAGCTCCAACTCGTTCTTCTAGTGACCTTCTGTTGGGTGCCCAGCTCCCGCACACAAAGAATTTATGCTCAGCGTCATCTGTGCGTAGCAGTACACACATTATCCTCTTTCCACTTTCTTCACCCATTTGCGGCAGGATCCGAGACCGGTGAGGAACTGTGTTAGATGAAAGAGTCTTCACCATGCTTACGCCCGATCCAAGAGATGAGCCTGGCTGTCCGTCTTCCTCTGCTTACGTTTTTCCATATGTTCTGCCAGTGCAAGAGCTCTGGCTTCTCTATGGACTCGTCGGTTTCCCAATTCAGTCTTGGTCTGGTGGATGAGTTTCCTCTCCTGCGCAAGAAGGTGAATAGGTGTGACTCCAGCCACTACCAAAACTGCAGGTTCGGTCACTTCTATAGGAGAAGCCAATTCTCAGTGCTCCTTTCCTCTGTACCGCGCTCAAGCGTTGCCTGTGGTGTTCCCTCGTGATTGCGTCTGCCCATATCTCCGATCCATACAGCATAATGGAGTGCGCCACGGAGATGAGTAGACGAGACCGAATGGTCTCGGTCCTCCGACGTTGGCCATCAGCTCGCTCAGTGCTCCAGTCACTTGCGAAGCCATATCCGCTGCCCATCTTGTTTGTTCACCGAAGGTGAGTTTGGTGTCAAGCATGAGGCCAAGGTATTTCACGGACGGCTTCGTTGGATAACCTCAGTATCGACAATCATGTGATCAGCGTCGGAATTTGCTTTCTTATCAAAAGGACGAGGTCTATCTTTTCCGTAGCAAGGCCAAGCCCGTGATCCTCCATCCATCTTGTAACTCTTCTCATCACTTGCTTAAGCTTCCACTGGAGTTCTGTCATCGTGCGTGCCTGTATGACTGCTGCAATGTCGTTGGCCTACCATATCAGGGCAGTGTCTTCATGCATTTCCATCTGAAGTATGTCGTCGTAGGAGACGTTCCATAGGTCTGGTCCCAGGATCGATCCTTGCGCTACTCCCGCCGTAACGTCCCTTTTGTGGGGGCCGTCTGCGGTGTTATATCCTCTCCCTGGAGTAGTCACTGAGGATTCATACGATGTAGCGTGCTACCTTGAAATTCTTCTCCAGAGCTATCAGAATATTCGTCCATTTAGCCGAGTTGAAAGCGTTCCGCACGCCTAGTGTTGCTAACAGCACTATTTGGCGGCGATGGTGGTTTACCTACCGTGTGTCTTCAACGGTTTCCACTACAATTTTCACTGCTTCCGCAGTAATTCGCCACGTCGTGAAACCGTATTGTCTATCCGATAGGTTTCCTCCAGGGCGTATCACTAATAGCAGGAGTGATTTGAGCAGCTATTCGAGTAGGTTCCAGCCGTGTCGAGCAAGCAGAGGGGCCTGCAGGACGATGGTGGTTGGGGTCCACC
The DNA here is from genome assembly GCA_011170035.1 of Teleogryllus occipitalis. NCBI lineage: Eukaryota > Metazoa > Arthropoda > Insecta > Orthoptera > Gryllidae > Teleogryllus > Teleogryllus occipitalis. The sequence goes on along the minus strand of BLKR01009000.1, from coordinate 21,805 downwards.
CTTACCCTTGTCCACTAGGACCAACGCTGTTTCCATTGCTTAGGAAAGATACCCTCTCTTAGGCACATTGTTACACATGTTAAGCAGGACATTCGGGCATTCTCGTGCCGCTGTTCTCAGGACTTCTGGTGGTATGCCATCCGGCCCTGAAGCCTTCCTGTTCTGGAGGCTGGTGGTTCTGGTGGAATAAGCGCCGAGGTTTCCGTCCGGTGTCCGCTTCCTAAGTTTTTGGGTCATTATCTTGTACCCCTGTCCCCATGGGTCTCTGTAGACTTCCCCGCTGATTCAGGTCTCAGTCTGCATCCTTGCGCCCGTCGTCCTGTTTTTCTCATCTCTGCTATTTTCCGTCCACCAACGTCTGCACAGGTTCGCAGCCGATCCGCTAGGCAGCACCGTATGTTGCGGCCCGTTCATCGCGTTGGTATCTTCGCTAGGAGGCGTTGCATTCGCGGCCGGGTTCGCAGGGTCTCCGCTAGGAGACGTTCCAGTCGTCGGTCGCGTGGCAGCAGCCCACAGCCGCCAAGACTCCACATCAAGGACATGTATAAGAACGATTTGCCATTTGTCCTTGTCTCTCTTACCCACACCTTCAGGTCTGGTGTTTAGCAGGAAATCACAATAATCTAAATGAGGCATTATGAGCGAATTTACTAAGAGAATACTCGTCCTGTGGGAATAGGAAAACCGTATATTTTCATTTTTCAAGCAGAATTTAGTGATCGACCGAGTAAAATGCTTTACTAAAATCTAGGAGAATAAGTATTGTTAATTTGTCTTGAACACTGGAGGTTCTAGACTCCTCAATAATATTTAAGGGTACAGCTCCTGTGTTTCTGCCTGACCGGAAGCCATTGTATTGTTGATCACTTATGAGACTTTTGGTTTCGAGGTAACATAGTTTGACGTCGCGCTGTTTTTCTAGTACTTTTGAAATTGTATGTGGAATTGGTCCACCACAAAACCTCAAGAATGGAGGTTTTGAAAGAGAAACTACCACAAAACCTCCATTCTTGAGGTTTTGTGGTAGTTTCAGGAAGAGGGTGAACAAGCGCGATTTTCCTGGAGTTCGGATACGTTCCACTTACTAGAGAAATGTCGGTTACAATGGGATGTAAAACTTCGGCACAGAGATTTAGTAATTTAACTTTGATATTATCTGTCCCTGAGGCGTTTGATTTGAGGCTCTGAATGGTTTTGAAATTATCATAATGATATGGAACAAAAAATAATTCTTTCTGAGTGTGTACCAAAACAAATCGTAAGATTGAGCGAGTTCTGTTTAAAAAAAAAAATCCAAGTGATGAGCCATAGTAGGAAATTGCTAGATAAACGTATCAGGAGGCGGATCAACTTGCGTTGGGATTCGTGAGTTGCCTAAACCTTAGGTGCGCAGCGATTTCCACACTTGTTTTTAGTCTCTGTTCGCACCAAGAATACAATGGTAATATTTAATTTTAGTGTCCTTAGACTTTTGCGTTACAAGATTTCTCATTTTCTTGTATGCATCTGTAATTTTCCCACTTAGTGTTATGAAATATATTAAAGACGGCATCTTTCTGTTTCATTAACACACGTATTTCATCCGTTAACCCTCCCCCCCCCGTTCCAGGGAGAGGGGGCGGGCGTTACTTCCTCTTGCGCTTGCAGGAACGCTTATGAGGTATTGTTGATAAATGGTGAAATAACTGAAATTATCTTCGCCAACTTATTATTTATTCAGAGTGCCGGATTTCGACGGTTTTGCCGTCATCATCAGTCTCGCATCACATATGACAGGGTCGGGAGAAACTCGACTTTCGCCACACGAGCGAGAGTGATGATGAAGGCGAGGTCATCGAAAGAACGGCAAAGCCGTCGACTCTTTGAATAAATCTAATAAGTTGACGAAGATAAATTCAGTTTTGTCAATATTCCTCTTGCACGTTGTGTAGTCAGAATTCGTCTTCTGGGTGATTGATACCGGAAAATGGCTTCACTTACGTGTGCGCTAGCGCCTAAACCACGCAGACAATTTTCTCCGAAATTGCTATGCCGCTCTCGATGTGAACAGATTCAAGAACCTGAGAGTTTCAAACGGATAATTTGATTGGAGGGAGGGGGTACTTTACATGAAGCCTCAACGACACTTTCAAAATTTTCTCAAAAATGGCCTCATATTTTTGGATTGAACTTTGTCGTCGGAGAGAATAAAGGGCGCTTAAGAGAATGATGCAGTTCTCATTTTCGTTGAAATCTCTGATATTTCAAAAATTGCAAAACTTCAAAATTTAAAACTTCATAATTTAAAAAAATATAATATATTTTTTTCTTAATAAAATATGTTGTTCAAAAATAGATTTGGAATTCATGTATTGTAAAATCTTTCAAAAATATAAGGAGTTCTCAGTATTTTTCGTGAAATATAGGCATTTTAATGTTTTTTAAACAATTACTTTCTCAAAAAAGTCTTCAATTTTTTCTTTAAATTTCCTTCTCATGTGTATCAAAGGACGCCAAAAATGCGATGGTAGGCTCATTTCCGCTGAACTCTCTGTATTTTCGGATATTGTTTGCAAAAAATTTCTCAAATTTAAGTTTCTAAAACTGTGTACAAAGTTGAAGTTAGAAATATTTGTGTTCACCAAAATATTTTCTAGAAAACTAGTTCACTTTTTTGAAAAAAAAAGGAATTGTTTTGGATGAATTTCTGCTTGATGTGCATGCAATTTAAAATTTATTTTTAAAAAACGCTTGAGTTTTTTAAAAACAATTTCTCGTGGTTAGATCAAGGGATGCTTAAAAGAATGGCACACGTCCCATTTTTTAACTCTCTGGATTTTCGAAAATTGAAAAAGGTAGAAATAATGCGAGAAAGTATGTGCTGGTAACCACCGCTAATTAAGAATAGATTTTGTTCAACAAAAAATCTGCATTGTGGTGGTACGACATAAAGGATGAAGAAAAACGCGTGCGTAAATATAAAAACGGTGTTTTATTTCTACCTACGCCATACCGACACACATTCTCCTGACGGTTGACGGGGGACTTCAGTTCTCGCTGCACTTCTCCAACACCTAGCTCACATTTCTGCCTCACTAAACCACTCGGCCTTGGTCAGTGATGTGACTCCCGTGCAGCCGAAGACCCTTAGGCTTGCAGTGAGAACAGAGCAGAGCGAGAGCACTCCAGGCGGCTGCAGCTCAACTGCTACTGTCCCATTTAGTGCGGTGTAGACGCGCTGCTTGGGGCTGGTGTGGTGCCAATTGGGACATCTCCTTTTGGTGATGAGCTCATGGTAGGCCGCCGTTTGGAGGCGAAAGGGGTGATCGCCGACAGCCTGCTCGACCCGTGTAAGTCACACGTCTTGCCAGCATGTCGCCTTGCGACATCACTCCACTGGTAAAGCAAATGCGTACATCCATCCTTTCTTGTAATTTGAATGTTGCGTCGCCGACGCTTAAAAATTCCTTCTATTGTTTAATTTTTCATTTTTTTCTTTCTTTCTTCGATTCAGAGTCTTCTTTGATCAGTTTAGATGTTTTGTACCTTTTACCTGCAGGTGGCCGGACACACCCGTACCGTCCAAGAGCCTGACAATACAAATGAGCCTAATCCTGGCTCCCTCTGACTGCCAATGTTCCACACTTAAATACACAGTCTCTGCCTTTCCACTTCGATGAAGTAACAGAAATAATATCTAAACACCGTTTTCATGCGCTTCTCATAAGCAAAACCTGGTTAAATCTTTCTCTGAATTTCGCGTTAGTAGCGATTCCAGAGTACCGCTTAATAAGAGCTGATCCGAAGGCAAGTGCCGCTGCATATGGTGGAGGTGTCGGTGTATACTCCATTCGCAACGACTTTAGGCTTAAACTTGTTCTCTTTTCAGCAAATACGGATTGCCAACGTAGTGAATATATTTTTAATGGATTTGGACTTTTCGAGGGAAAATGTCTCTTGGCTGTCATATATTTACCTCCTAAGTCAAGCAGCATAGAAATGTTAGACGAACTTTTGCATCTGTGGCAACGCTTTGCAATATGTTATTGCAATGGGAGACTTTAATCACAGCTTATTAAAATCCTCTCCTTTTGCAGAGCAGTTTTCGTGCTTTTTCACAACCGAGCCTCGAAAACGTACCCCTCAGACCAACCCTCTACTCAAATAACATGGAAACTTGGATCGATCATATTATAGTCACTAATATAAACCATGGTGTAAGAATAAAGGTAAGACGGATCCCGAACGAAATTTCGTTATCTTCTGCGCATGACGTCACGATGGATGCTCACTTGCTAGGCGCTAGTTGAGATTGAATTTCTGTGGTACGTGCTGAATTTTTGTAATCGCGATTTCGTTTCTATTAATGTTTTTCTTCTGTTTTCTATTGGCAGAAACGTGAACATATTGTGAACTGATATTCAGGAAAGACAGACAATGTCGTCGTGCGACGTTTTTGGTTGCACAAACTGCCACAAGAAAACGAAGGGAATAGACATTAAGTATTTTTCTTTCCCAAAAGATGTAAATTTATGTGAAGAATGGATAAATGTTTGTCGAAGAAAAGGAAATAAAAGAAAAAGAACGGTAAGTGTTAACTATTTAAGGTGTCTTTTGTTTCCTTAAATTGATTTCTTATTTTTCTTATAGTAACCATTGTTTTCAGTGCGCATTTGTTCCATCCCCTTTTCTGAGGATAGCTTCGCAATATCATTGCGTCAGATATTATTGAATTACACACCAGAGAAAAGTCGAAATTTAAAACCTGACGCATTGCCTACCGAGACGTTGCATGTTGGTTTTGATAAAATAAATGCAAATAGGACCATTCGACTAGTTACAAGGAACAAGCACAAATTAGTGGATGAACTGTTATCACAAGTAACAACAGATGTGACGGAGAGTAATCCAAGAGAATCAATTAATGAGAACTCAGTTTGTGGAGATAGTCATCAAACTGATTTAACGCAAACAATAAAAACAATTACGTGATGAAATTATAACACGGGAAAGAAAACATTCTGAATTGTTTAGAGACAATTGCAATTAGAAGAACAACTGAAGAAGTCAATGACAACTGATAAGGATGCAAAAGATGACTTCAGAGACACAATAGCCAAGGTAATGGTGTAACTACTGAAATGACACATTGCTTTAACGACTGTATAATAGTATCAAAATTACTACTGTTTTATGCTTATTAACACAAGGAAGTTTCTTAGTAATAAATTACTTTTCTTACATGGCTAACAAACAAAAAAATAAAATAAAACTTAAACATTAAAAAATAATATTTAAACATTCTTTTCAGTGTATATTACGTTGTATTTTACATGTATTTATTATTATTTATGTATTATACATATTATACATATATTATTTATGTTTTTTATATGTTAATGTATATTATGATGTCTTTTGTTTCAATAGAATGCCTGACTTTTCCTCTGGCAATGAGTTCAATAAACCTTAATCAAGAGTATTGCTAGTGCAATCCTAGGAATTACAAATATTTTACTTTAATGATAAAATGTTTGACTATCTTACTTAAATATTTTACATGTAATAAAAAAGTGTGATAAAAAGAGCAGGTCAATCGAACATTTTTAGAGGTTTTTGTAGCAACATTTTCGTTATTTTTTTGCAATACAATTATTTTATTTTTACAGATATTTACACCGGAGCAAATGAAAGCACTTAGATTTTATTTGATTTATTTGGACACAGCGTTTCTTTCCCACATCCAGATGATTCTTTAAAACAGTGTGTTTGCAGATATTCCACATCTACTGAAACGTGTGAGAAATCATTTACTTGATCGAGGATTTTTGGTGAATGGGAAGCATATTGATATATCGTGCTTTGAGAAATTGATTTCTTGATCAAAATTTGATTTGAAAAATTGCTTTCAGAATTTCAAGGTACCATTTAGATGTTAGGGGAACAAAACGCCTAAAAGTACCTCTTTCAAACTAAGAGGCAAAATCAATTCAGTGGCGTGCAATGAAAGGCATCGATGGCTTAAACTGGTAAGAAACAGCTAAGTTTACTGACATGATAAATAAGTGAATCGATTTATTTAATTGAGAAAATAAATTTGGAAAACATCCTGGAATCAATGCATTTGATACAGATAATATTGTCATAAAGAACCTAAGAGTTGAATCTCACAAAAATATAATTCAATTTCAGAAGAGGACATTAATCTCAAATAATACTGTGATAAGCTTATACAAAGACAATAAAGATAAATACCAAGTAGAGTACATTTTAACTCCTCGTTTAAATCAGGACGTACTGGAAAATGTCTTTTCCTACATTAGGGGCATGGGTGGGGCAAATGATCATCCTTCGGCTTTGGATTTTACACACAATCTCAAATGGTACATTCTTAGAAAACATTCTGCCGATATTTTTACTCGAAAGCGAAACACAAGGAGAAAGTATAAGTGACAATTCACTTGTAAATCTCGTAGACGCAAATTCATGTCTAACCTAAACTGCCACAAAATGTGTCAGGAATATTGAAAATGATGATGGAATTGAGAATGAAACAATTCTGACAATCATGGATCATCAATTTTGATGATCATGAAATTGATCTGTCTTAAAGGAAGATTCATCAATGCACAGCGCTGTAACTTTATATGAAGCAACGAGTGAAGGATTAATGTAAAAAAAAGGATTAATGTATCTGGCAGGTTACGCTGCATATCGTTTCAGGGGTAAATTTAGTTATTTAGGGAATCTTACATGTAAATTACTTGTTAAAAAAGAAGGGACAGATTGGCTCCAATTCTTTTCACCAGGAAAAGTAAAATATCCGAGTAAAAAGTTATTGGGAGCCAAAAAATGGAACATGTTTTCAATGTACTGCATGGAAATTCCCTTTCCGATGATAAATATATATTCAACCAATTGACTGAGAAAACTTTAGAAATAAGTGATGTCAGTATCCCTCTTGATGTTGTAGCATTAGCTCGAAGAAGAATATACATTAGAGTAAGGAACCGAATAAAAAATATGTGAATGTAATTCAAGGAGAAAATTCAAACAAAAAAATAAAAAAAATCTATTCTAAAATAAAATGTAATTTTGGATTATTTTGTTTATTTTCTTTCCCTACAGCCTCCATAAAAATATTAATATCAAAGCTAAAAAATAATAAAACAGCAATAAAGTTGGTAATTCCTCCGTTAATGAAAAATAACTTCGTCTGCGATCACTTTCGTTCCTAAAAACGTGGACCATTTATTACGTAAAAATAAAAATACCTCATACATTTAGAGTTATAAAGGTGAATTACACATTGAAGCACATAAAGATATGTCTGCTTCGATTTTCAGCAGAACCTCCCAAAAGTAATTCAGACGGGCAGTGTCAGCCTGGTGTGACCTGCCCTGCGCTCGCCATAATACTTACGCCATGGCAAAAACCAAGTCCACTTCTTTGGATTGCAAAATACCTCATTTATCGTGTTTATAACCGGCGACCTAAATAATCACGTCCATTAATCAACTACCGCAATTTTTCGAATTTTGATTGATTGATTAACTGTTAGTGATTCAGGACGCGTCAACTACTATGGTCATGAGTCCCGTACGTGTAGTGCGTTTATTTGCTCGGGAGGTGACGGTGGTCTTCCCCCCCCTGTATGGCGAGATCCTGCGCGGGGTTTTCCTCAACCAGGTATCTCCCACCCGCGGGGCACCGCCCCAGCCAGGACAAGCTCTAAGCTCCCGACCGGTCTCCTAACAGTGTGGTCGTGTACGAATGTCGATAAACAAGCTTTTAATATAGGTGGATCAACACTTTCACGGCACTCGCGTACGAAGCAGTGTCTGTGGACGCTAAATTGGCGATGTTCATTTACTTGGCTTAATAATTTGGCTTACTTGGCTTTAATTGGCGATGTTCATTTACTTGGCTCTACATACGCGCCTTTAGAAATATCGCACGTAACTATACAAACTTAATCCAGACAAAAAACGATTACATCACATGCCACGTTTTCTTTGTAACATATTATACGGAGGAGGTCTGTTTTGTGTTCTCTTGGAAATGTCTTAGGTGGCGGGGGGGATCAGTTAGTGAGGTCGGGGTGTGTACTACTAAGAATTTTACACATCTTTTGCAATATCAGAATGTGTATTTATTTATTTATATTTATAATTTGTAATTTGAACTGCTATTATCTATATTAATCCTCCCGTTGCATTTCTAATTTAGCAATTGTATCTGCTCTATGTAATTAAAATTCAAATGTATCTATTAATTGTAATTTAATTTGCTATCTTATTTTGTATTTTATTTGTAATTTATTTATATTTTTCTGTACTGTAGACTGATGATGACGGCAAAGCTGTCGAAAGCCGGCTATCTGAATAAAAATACTATGTTGACGAAGATGACTTCTTTTATTTATTCGCATATTATACGGATCTCATACATCACGCCATATAAGTAACTTCATTCATCTGAAATGAAATTGAGCTTGTGATTCTGCTTTGCTTTGTGTACCACGTCACTACACAATTTCTTTCAGAAGACCATTCACCCTTATAACTATCCGTACCTGTAATAAAGTATCAGCGAGTCTAAATAACACAAATACTTTGCGTAAATTCAAAAAAAGTACTTGGATAACAAATAATGATACACAGAATGGCGTTAACGGGGTCGCCAAACGTGAGAACTCCCGATGCCCTAATTACGCATACCCGGTTTCCCTGCTTGCGTCGAGGCGGCACGTCACTCACTGCGCATGCGCCAGTTGGCGTCGGCGCGCCTTGGCCGGATTCGGGAGAGAAAGGGAAAAGTGGTGGATTGACAATGCCATCGAAAGGTTGATTGGAGTTTCTATTCAAATAGAAAAACATTCAAATATTATTGCCAGATTAATAATGGACACCCATAAGGAAATGTCCTTCAAAAATTAATAATAAATATTGCGTTGTGTGGCACCATAAAATATACTTGAGTGAACACATTAAAGAAAATGTATTTCTTGAGGATCATAGTTCTGTTGAACATGAAAATTGCTAAATTGTAAGATGCCATCAAATAGCAAAACTGAATAATAATCAGCTGCATAAATATTACTATTATTATTATTATTATTATTATTATTATTATTATTATTATTATTATTATTATTATTATCATTATTATTATTATTATTATTATTATTATTATTATTATTATTATTATATTTTTATTATTTTCTCAATAACCATTCATCTATTCATAAGACTTATGCTCTATCAATTGCAACAGGTTATGATCTTAGGAAAGACGGAGAAGAAATTCATCTTTGTGCGTCGTTCAAGTTTAGAATTTTTCACAATATAGCAAGTCTGCAAGATTAAAGCTTTCTGGATGGTTATGCAGATTACTTTTGATAATCCTATTTTTGTAAGACCTGAAGCAAAATGATTCGTCACCACTCCTGTGGCTGAGATGATTATTGGCATTATTTCAACCTTACTCACTTGCCAAATATTGGATTTCTGCTGCCAAATTCTGGTATTTAGAAATCTTTTCTGATTCTGTTTTATTTAGATTGTTTGTCAGCCTATGTCTACGATTCCTGCAGACTTTTCTATTTTATTTATAACTAATATGCGCAGGTGATTATAATTTATAGTTTTATCAGTGACAATAAACCTATCCCAGCAAAGTTTCACTACTTTCTATAACCGGTGAAGGTGAGTATTTGTAAACTGGTGGAGGGTTCTCAGTCTATAATTTGATGCAAATGATCAATGGATTATTTTAGCTACTTGATTGTGCCTCCCTAGATATGCAGTGTTGGCAAGAATTGGGCATCCTGCAATCACAAGGTCGATGGTCTCGTTTGGTTGATTGCACATTCTACAGACATCTTTTATATTAATCTTCAGTATGGGTTTATCCTAATTAATCCGTGTTTATTGCCCCATATTGAATTTCTATTATATATCCTTCAGTTCCAGGAAATAAATATCCCATTTCTAACCACAGGAGGGAAGTGACTTTATCAATGGTTATCATTGGTGACTTTATCAATGGTTTATACGAATTTCGTTATGTAAGATATTATAATATTTTTTATGACGGGTCTTGTTCTTCCAATCTGTTTGCATGCCACTTATCTGGGAAACAATTTCATTGTTGGTTTTATTTTTCTGGATATTTAGAGCCGAATAGTTTGCTTCCACCGCAAGTACATACTTCAGTAATACACTATCCGAGGCGTGAAAGTACATTCGCATTTTCTTTTCTTGTGACCTGCAAAGATTGAAGATATTAAGCAGGCCTCTTATCCCCTTGGTTTCCGGGGGGGGGGGATAAAGCCTTTCGACAGCGCTTTTGGGATGATGTATTCTGAATTTTGTGAGGGTGGATCGAGTGAGCGTATCCACTTTTCGAAGGTCTATATCTCAATATTTCAGAATACCAAAGGAATATGTCAAAACTGGGAGAGCATAAGCGTTTATAGCACTTATTAGATTCCCTGGGTACAATTTTGTGTTCATCAACTTAGTGATTCTTGATTTGTACCTTTCCTCGAAAATCGACATCATAGTTGTGTGGATCACTCGTCCATTTTGTTGGATACCAAGGTTAGATATAAATGTCGTGGTAGAAAAGCTGTTGAAAATCACAAGTTTCATTAGGTACTTCGACCAATTTACTGTTTTTCAGGTGTATTTCGGCATATTTATCGAATCCAAAGGACATAGCAATGTCTTCACTAAATACCCGCGTAACATGCTTCAGCGCTTTCAGGTGGTTTTGGCTCTCGGCAAACAGTTTAAGATCATCCATAAACAGTAAAAGGCTGATTCGAGAGCTAGGATCTCTGAGTCGGAGTCTGTACCCTAGGCATTTCTTGTTTAGAAGCTGTGATAGGGGGTTTATAGAACCATAGCGGGCTCAATAAATCGCCTTGAAATAATACTTGGATATCAATCTAAATATCCAAATCAATCTAATTCTCCAAATAAATATCCGTACGCCAGTTTTCCTTTCAGGCAGCCAGCAGGTTTACAACCTTTGTATTTATTTTATATATTTTAAAAATGTGTATCATCCAGTAATGGGGTACTGAATCAGACACCTCTCTGTAGTCGATGTAGCATATGTTCAAGTTTCGGCTTTTTACCTCAACTTGTTTTGTGATTATGCTGTCGACAGTCAACAGTTTTTTCAACCAAAGGTACTTCTGATTCATCCTTTCTGTTCCATGCTGATGATGTTGTTCTGATCACAATACATGTGTATCTTTTCGTGTTAAACTGATGTTAATAGCTTATATAGAACAGAGAGACATATTATTGACCTGTACTTTTTGAATCTGATTTAGCAACTCTTTTGGGTAGTGAGTAAGTAATACCTTGCGTTAAGAATATTGGGCACTGATCTGGCTTCTGATGTGTTTCATTAAAACGTTTTGGGTAAATCCCGGGTTTAGGGTGGCACGGTTCCTTTGATTCACTGATTGGGTACATTAGAGAGGAATCGACTCAATGTACTGAATCCTTGTTTATACGTACTAGTCGCATATAGTAAAGTTCATGATGTTACCACAATAAATATAATTAATTAAAATAAAATATATTTCACAGACACATGGTACTTAAACTTTTATTATTGGGGCCTATCGCCCCCTAAACCTTCCATTTGAAGACTAAAATAATTGACAAGGTAGTAAAGTTCATAATGTTGACACCATAAATACGAATATTTAAAATAAATTCTATTTCACAAGCACGTGCTACTTGCACTTTTATTATTGGGGATTACTGCCTCCCCCAAACCCCCATTTTAATACTAAAAAATCATCTACTCATAAAATAAAAAATATTGTAAAAAATAAAAAAATAAAAAATCAACTCGCATATTCGTTGAAATTATAAAATTTTAATAGTATTACCACTACTAATACTTAAACTTTCCACACTACAAATACTTAAAATTAGTGTACTTTCTCTGGAGTAATTACGTAGAACATTCTTATGATACGAAAAAACTTCAATGATTCATCAAAGTATCACCAAATCTGCTTATATCTAAAACAATACATACTTTTTACTTTTTATGAACTGAAGTGTAATAAATTAATAAGAAATAAAAATAACTAGTAAAGTTCGAGATGTTAACGCAATAAGTACAATTATTTAAAATGACTTACTTCTATTTCACAAACACAAGCTACTTAAACTTTTATTTTTGGAGGTTATCACCCTTCAAACAGTTGAAATTATGTTTTTAAGAATTCTAGAAAATGAATATTTGCTTATCCTTTATCCACTTTCTACGACACATGTATTCAGAGAGTTTGTTCAGTGTGAGAGTGAGAAAGTTCAGTTTGTTTGCCCCTATCGAGCGATCAGTTTGAATTTGGCCGTGCAATATTGTACTCAGTCCAACAGACGTCACCAATTTTGGTGAGAGTTCGCACCACGTGGGTCATGTACTTGGAACTTCGAGGGCGGTACAGATCTGCCAGTGGAAGTAACAACACATCCTAACGTGTCTTTTCAAGTATTCGGTCTTTGCTAGAATTCGACAAGCTGAGACAATATGATCAACGGTTGCTACTTGTTCGTGGCAAATGCGGCATTATCATCTTGGGAAATTTTGAGAACCACTTTATCGTAATGTCGTGTTCTCAACGTCTGATCTTGGGCTATTAAAACTGCTTCCGAGTCAGGTCTAGTGGCGGAACCGCGAGGTGTCGCGGCGATCAAATATGTTGGTTGCCGCGCGAGTCACGTGGGCTGAGAGTATATAACTCAGAGCGCGAGATGCACGATGTATGAGCAGATTGGGAAACGTGCGGATGCACAAAACGTGCGCCCAGGGCGGAGTGTTGAGGAGCGATGCTCCTGGAGATAGCCGTGAGGCAGGAAGCCGTAGTAGAATATCAAATCCACTTATGACAGTGGTCACGTGAATGTATGCAGAGTACCTTTGATTAGTGGCGAGGGTTATGAGTCTAGGCAGGTAGCCAGGGATCTCTCGTGCGATTCGGAAACAGTCTACCAGATCAGTATATACACTGGTGGAAATAAGTATTGCAACACATCAATTGCATTGTACAATGTATTCCTCTGTACAGATACAGCACATACAGAAAGAATACTACACATGAGATTACACAGGCAGAGCCATGTGAGACTCGCACGTCCAGCAACAGAGATAACCATGGACCGGAAACGTCACATCAATACTGCGTGTACCCGTACGGGCAGTACGACAAGCCCTAATGAGGGCTGGCATCATACAGGTGGCGAATAGTGTCCTGCGGCACACTGTTCCACCTCTTGCACCGCCTCACGCAGAGTAGGCAGAGTTGTTGGGGGACTCGCAGCACGAGTCAGGAGTTCACCCATCATGTTCCACACATGCTGGGCATTGTCCTACTGGAACAGCGCATCACCCTCCCGTTGCAAGAAAGTTATCAGCATAGGCCGCACAACATGCTGGATGTATCCAGCACTGGTCACTGATCCCTTAACGAATACCAAAGACGAACGCACGTTTTAGCTGACGGTACCCCACACCATCACTCCCGGGGTAGGCCCTACGTGACATACACGAACACACTCCGGACGCTCGCCTGTGTGACGCCACACACACACACGACCATCACTGACATGCAGGCAGAAGCGGCTCTAATCACTGAACACCACTCACGCCATTCCGTTTCCCAGCTGACCCTTACATTGCACCACGCCAGACGTGCCCGACGATGGTTCGTCGTGAGTGGCAGTCGGGCGAGCGGTACGCGCGATTGTAATCCTGCAGTAAATAACCGGTTCCCAACGGCGCGTGGAGACACGTTGGGGGCTATATGTGCCTGCATCTTGGCGCGGGTGGCCGTATGGTCTGTCAACGCCGCCCTCACGATGCGTCGATCTTGACGTTCGTCAGTGCTCCACGGTCGCCCCGAAGTGGGTTCATGACAATCGGAATGCTCGTCCACCCCATCTCCAGAGCCGTAGCACCGACGTCACCATGTGGTCAGCAATGCGCCGAAAGGAGCACTCGGCTCACGCAGGCCGGCAATCTTACCCCGCTCAAACTGGCCCAGTTGCTTAAAGGATGAACGAGTGCGACGCCGTGGCATACCTAAGTCCCGACTAGACCTTATCGCAGGACAACGCCATTTAAAGCGGCAGAGTAGATGGCGCGTCCGGGCCATTTCGTCACGTGATTGCTCCGCCCTTCCCGGTGTTGCAATACTTTTTTTCCGCCAGTGTATAAATTTTGATTTATAATTGCTTTTAAATAATATTGTAAATAAACCTCTGCAAATAGTAAAGCTCTTGTCTGTGATTTATTGTGAGATTCCCACGACGTCACAGGCGATATAATTGGTGGTAGCGGTTATTATTGTAAAATGGGGAGGATGAATGTTGTCGCATTGTTACAATTGGTGGCAGTTTTTACGAACTTTATGTCGAAGTGACGTAAATAGTGGCAACATTACTAATCAATGTTGCATCGCAACTGCAAATGTAGCAGCATCAACGCAACCTAATTCCGTAAGGAGTAAGGCCAGGACGTAAATGAAGTCCGCGTTACAATTGCAAACAGTGGGTGAGTCAGTGCGGCAGGCAGGTGGTTGCGGTGGGGGCGTATGCATTATTACGCACGGGAGCAGAGGTGGTCCGCTCCGAGCCAGACGCCCACGTCTTCACGACTTCACCAGGACAGGAAAGACGTCTCTAGGCCATCCGGCTTTGATTTGGAAACGACGAAAATTCTGCAAGGATTCCTGTATAATTATAGCCAACTGCATTTATCAGATCAGTTCAGGCTTCACCTATGGCATCAGTTCAGGCTTCACCTATACCGAACTTCAGAAAAGAGCACGTCATGCAAGTCACAGGTTACAGTTCTAAGTTACAGGTGAAGAAACCATAACGACTCATAAAAGGTTATTAGTAGAGAATCCTGAGTATGACGAAGAGTTAGTGAAAAGTTAAGCGCAGTCGTGTAAAGAACAATTAGAGCGAGGTACCGAACAGAAGAAGGGACAAAAGTGACTAGAATTAGAGCGAGATCACGAAGAGAAGAAGGAACGGGAGTAAGAGCGGGAACGAGCAGAACGTGATGCGGAACGGGCGTACCCATTAGAGATGTTGCGGTTAGAGAACGGCGCACTGACGAGTAGAGGGAATTCATAGACAGAATCCAATGTCTATATCACATTCATTTAAATCAAGTATGATATCACATTCGTTTAAATCAAGTAATAATTGGCTTCAAAGAAGAAAACGACATTTCAGCGTTTCTTAGCGTTTTCGAAAGCCAGGCGGAACAATTAGGTATTCCGAAAGATGAGTGGGTGGGAAACCTCATGGGGCTGCTCCCACATCAAGTAACCGCTTCTCTTACTTTAGAAGGGCAAGATAGGAAAACAGAATACGCAGAATTGAAAACCAGATTGTTAGAATTGTATCGCTTTAATGTCGAGAAGTTTTGACAATTATTTACGAAACACGTGAAAGCAGCGAATTCGACTTGGAACGTTTACGCTGGAGAATTGCAAAATTATAGCAAAGAATGGGTGGTTTAGACATAACTATATTCCATGACTTGCTTAATTTAACTGTTACTGATCAATTAAAGCGCAGTGTTTGCATAGATATTAATGAGCATTTTATTGATGAATGGGGTGAATATACGGTACTCCTGCAAGTAGCTCGGCAATTAGATAATTACGAGAACAATAGGGGGGCTGGAAGGGAGCAACTTTGAAACCTTTTAGGAAACAGGAGATAGAAGCATAAAATGCCGCTACTACGAGCAAACCGCCACCGAAGTACCGGAGGTATTGGGAAATCGTTCGGATCGAAAAATGACGCTAGAATAGCATACAAGCGGCGGGACAAACGGAAATGCTATGTGTATGGATCCACAGACCACATTGTACGTGAGTGCCCACAGCGTCGCGAAGCAGTTTGTCATGACGCGGAGAAAGAGGTGAGTGAGCTCTTCTAACCACATCTGATAGAGGGTAGAAGATATTCTGATAGATTCAGGCGCATCGTTCGATATTGTTAACGAGATAATCATTAGCAACGAAGATCTGACGGGAGAAAGCGTGTGAATTTTGTAGCCTCTTCATGTGTAAGTGCGCAATCTCCCAGATGCAGAAGTCGCGATTGAAGAACCATTCGCGAGTATTGTAACGAAGGCAGCAGTCGTACCGAAAGACTGCGATACCGGATATTACTTGTTAAGTAACTGGACTGCTGCCTTGTTAGAAGAAATAAGGGTGGGTTTCATCGAATTACAAACGACTGCCGCCGTAGTAACGTGGACGGCTAAGGAAGCAGGGGTCAGGAATGAGGCGTATCACGTTACCTGCGAGAAGTCGGCCCTGGCACGTGTGGTGGTTGAACAGGAAAAAGACCCCGAGTCGAGCGAGGAGGAAGGTCTCGATGACGTAATTAGAGAAGGGACGAGAGCGCGAATGTTCTACCTCTTGAACTGTGTGAACTTCTAAATACTAACAAAAACGAGTTTGCCGCGAAACAACAACAGCACAGTGAGGTCAAGGACATTTACGAAGCTAACAAACAAAAAGTACTGGGGACGAGAAATGAAATGTACTTCGTGAAAAATGACGTTCCGTATCGAACGCGGTTCAGTAAGAAGGCGAGCTTTACGATATGGTGGTAGTTCCTACTTGGTATCGAGCCGCAATTGTTAAAGTGCGCCGTCAAAACGTCGAATGCACTCTTAGGATGCACAAAGAGTAAATCGACTATGTCACGGTATTTTATTAGCCCCGCTGTGACCAAGATAAGGATACTCCTGCAATGTATGTCAGAAAATAGGTCGGCCGAATGCCCGTAAAATGGCACCGTTCGTTTTGGTCCCTCCAATAATGGAAGTGTTCTCCAAAATCAATATCGATACTTGCGTACCTCTTCCGGATAGCGAAGGCAACAAGTTTATTCTAACGGCAATTTGTTTAGAATAACTTCTGAATTGGTTGAATCTGATTTGTTTTGTAAACCACCATGTTTTCTCCTTAACAAACATTTGATTTACGATGAATCGATGGTTGTGTACGATGAATCTGTGGCTAAGGATGTTAAAACCCGTTGCTAAGGATGTTAAACTTCTTAACATACAGGTAGGTACAAGTGCACTTAACAAACATGCAGGGTTGCATGTTAACAGGGGTTAAAGACGCATGTGACCGATAAAATAACTTTTCTAGTAAAATCCCAGACTTATACGTTGGTCGGTAAAGATTCAAGAATATAATTAAGAAATCATTCACAAGAAAGGTAAAAACCATTTAAATGCTGATGCTTTAAACAGAACGATTAATTGATGCATTTGAACCTGAACTGAGAATGTGGAGGGCTACACTGAGTCGAATCTCTTGATTGTATTACATAAAATCACAGAGGGGAAAATTACTGTATATGTATCATTTTTTGAAAGTATATTTTGTTTGGGTGTTACATACATAAGTATGTGTAATATTGGGGGCAAAGTGGAAGTCCTGGCGACATTGTAAGTTTAGGGTGAATCACGGAAATATTTTCTTCTTGGGTGTATTTGTTGGAAATTTGCATTGCAAAGGGACCTCGCTACAGGCAGGAATTCTGGTGCCGCAGAGGCGCCGAAGCCTTAGAATTAGGGCTTAGACAGACGCCGATAGGGTGTTTCAAGCGAACGGGGGCTAGAAATGCCCGGATGTCAGGTGTACAATATTTCAGCAGTATTTTCTGAGCCGAGTCGCGCGGATGAGTCTTGTGCATAGGGGGAGAGTTCGAGCCGATGCACAAAACTTGCTCAGGGCGGAGCCTTGACTAGCGATGCTCGTGGGACAACTCGCAAGTCGGGAAGCTGTAGGGAAATACCAATTCCACTCGTGATAGTGCTCACGTAGTGGTACGCTGTGTGCTTGGGTCTTTAATTAGTGGCGAGGGCCATGAATGAATTGCAAGTAGTTAGGGATCGCTTGTGCGATCCGAGGATCAGAGCTGTACATAGATATTTTAATATATTATTTGTAAATTATAATGTAAATAAATGTCTGTAAATATTTGAGTGAGATTGTATTGTCTGTGATTTGTAGTGAGATTCCCACGTCACAAAATTATTATTCTAAAGTCAAAGGTAAGGAAGTGACCTTTTATATGTGTGATGCATTTGCTGCATATGTTAGTTGATTCAATTGAACCTATGCAAATCCAGTGTATAAGAAGTGCCAGTTAATAAAAAAAATAAATGAAGTTATTTTAAGCAAAGTATCGTCTTTTACAATAAAAATCATTTAAAGGTCAATTAAATAATTGAGGGATCCATAACATAATACCCAAGCATTCCAAGATATCAAGATTCTACTTTATTTAGCTGCTCTAAACTCATAGAACCAATAAGAGTACTTTCTAAAATGGATAACTCAAGTGATTTGATGATTCTCAATATTGATTCATACATTACGATATTTGTTTACCCACAATGTGCGTATATTCTCAACGTGTGCATGTAACTTCACATCACGACAGGTAACCTGCCTCTGTCCCACCGATGTTTAGCATAGTTTTTTTATATTTTATGTACCATATTGATGTAAATTAGACGAATAATAATTTGTTTAAAGTATTGTTTTGAAACATTGTCCTTCAGAAACTGAAGAGAACTTCACATATGAGGTCAAAACGACTTTAAAACACGTATAAACTTCTACAACTTGACTGGAATCATCGTTTTTTATTGGAATGTAAAGATCAATTAGTTCAATTTCTTGTTTCTTAGTAAGCAACCGTAGATTCTTACGGCACATACTAACTAGTGGTGGTACAACAGGGTACTTTCTCGCATTATTTCTAAATTTGCAATTTTCGAAAATTTAGAGACCAACGAAAATGAGACCTGCGCCATTCTTTTAAGCATCCCTTCTTCTATCTGTGGAAAAAAATGAAAAAAAATGGGTGGTTTTGAGATTTTTTTATAAATTGCATTTTTTCAATCCTAAATTACACGAAAAGTACTCGTTTCAAAAACCTGTTCATGGCGTTTCTTAAAGAGCTGACTTTCTTCAACAGTCTTTCGCAACTTTGTCTGAGGCAGAAATCTCTACCTTCAATTTTCGAAAATACAGAGTTCGTCGAAACTGGGACTAGCACCCAATTTTTTATCGTCCATTGATGCATACGAGGAGAAAATTTAAAGAATAAAATCGCAGTTTTAGATAAACAAATGTTTTAAAATTTTAAAAATTGCCTGTATTTCTTGAAAATTTACGCGAAAAAAACTTATTTTTTCGAAAAATTGTACATGATATTATTTCAAGATCTATTTTAAAGCAACAGATTGCATTAACGAAAAAATCTCTATATTCAATATTATAGTTCTAGGAAGACACCGAAGAAAAATTGATTATTTTAATTTTCCAAAAATCTGGGATTTCATAGAACATGAGATCTGCATCATTCTCTTAAGCGTCCTTTACTCTATCCAAGAACAAAGTTTACTCAAAATATTTGGAGTCACTTGCGAGAAAGTTTTTAAAATGTTATTGAGGCTTCATGTAAAGTACCCTCAAAAATTAAAATATCGGTTTGAAACTTCCAAAGCTTGTAGCCTCCGGAAACCTCCAAAACTTCCAGCCTCACAAAGCCTCCAGTTAGTTTAGATCGATTAGTGGAATATCAGTTTTGAAGAGTATCGCCTGAATGGTTTAGGTACTAGCGTTGAACACAGACTGACAGACACGTTTTGCAGTCAATCGATTTTTCGGTAACAAGGACTCACAAAACATGATTATGGTTTCACCACGTGTTAGAGGAAGTAATGTAAAGTGTATAAGTAAGAGGATAAATCATCTCGTTGAATAAAGCGAGAGGATTTATCCACTTTTTCGTTACCAGTCCCCGGCAATAAGAGATTTTCTGCCGAAAATTAGCCGTTATTCAATGCCGGACTTCGCCTTGGATACTTTCCACAAATGTGGAAACATGCAGTTATACTTCCCATTGTTAAACCTAAAACCAATCCTAACGATCCCACCAATTATAGACCTATCAGCTTACTCCCCTCTCTAGCAAAAATCTTTGAAAAACTAATATTAAACCGCCTTATTAACTTTCTTAATGCCAGCAATACCATACCCAAAACTCAATTCGGCTTCAAACCCAATCACTCAACAACCCACCCACTACTCAGACTTATAGAACACATAGCAAATATTTTTCACACAAAAAAGCATACAATTGCAGCCTTCCTTGACATTACTAAAGCCTTTGACAGCATATGGCACAATGGACTTCTATTCAAACTTCAGCAATCAGGTACTCCAGAATTCCTCTATAAAATCATCTCCAGCTATCTAAGAAACCGAACTTTCCAAGTTAAAGTCAATCAGACCTTTTCAAATACTCATAATATACTTGCAGGCGTTCCTCAAGGCTCAGTTCTTGCTCCCACATTATTCAACATCTACCCCTCAGACCATCCTACTATGCCTGATGCCAACATATCCCTATTTGCAGATGATACGGTAGTCTATTCTTCTCACGAAGACATACTTTTAGCGTCTGATCAAATCCAATCATTTCTTCATAGTTTAAATACTTGGTTTTATAAATGGCGATTAAAAATCAATCCAGCAAAAACTCAAGCAAAAATCTTTACTCTTAGAAAACCAACAAATCCACCTCCATTGACTATCAATAACACTCAACTATCCTGGCTAAACAACTCTACCCCTGCCAAATACCTAGGAATATTAATTGATAGACGACTAACCTGGAAAGATCACATCAAATCTAACATACAAAAAGCTACAGCAAAAGCTTCTAAATTGTATCCACTCATATATCCGACATCCTCACTAAAACTTGAAACCAAATTACTACTATATAAAAGTATTATAAGACCCACACTAACATATGCATGCCCTGCCTGGTTAAACACTGCTCCTAGCAATACTAACAAAATTCAAGTTTTTCAAAATAAATGCCTTCGCAGACTTCTTAACGCCCCCTGGTTCATTCCTAACAGTCAAATTCATCGTGAACTTCAAATGCCTTACATCTCAGACTATTTAATAAGCTTATCCTCTAAATTTTATACACTTCTTCCATCTTGCCCAAGCACTTCCTTTTTTCACCTTGGTCAACAAGCCAATACTCCGAACAGAATAAAATCTCGTTTTTCCAAAGATATTTTCAGACCCCCCTGATTCGAATCTCCCCACATGTCCTCTCATAATATTTTAATTAACACCCTCTCCAAACCTTAACAATATCAAACTCAAACTATCTTCCTTTCTCACCTCACCATAAAACATAAAATTTATGTCTTTCTTTGTGGTTTAACACCTCAATAAGACAATCAACTTAGGTAGTTTTCCAAGAATTATATGTTTATGTGTATTCACAACTCTGTAGGACCATCTGGTCGAGCAGATAGAAATAAATTTAAAAAAAAATATCACTGACCTGAAATGTAGTGTGGTTATCTTCGAGTGATAGCGAAGACGATACGAAGTACCTTCCTACGAAGTAAAAATTAATAATGGAAGAAAGAAGCGTATATAAGAAAAGATAGCTGGTAACTTTGCCCATCTATTTCTTTAACTTGGACACTTCTTGGCAAATGACACGCAAAGTAGTTCGGTAGACAATTATTTGATATCATGATGTCTGTTTTGAATCAAAATATTTAATGTATTCATTTGTGTGCTTTTATGATAATTTTAGTTATGTCAAAATATTCAGTCAGTTAACTTTTCTTACAATTTACTATTTCGATAGAGGTTTAGTTTGTTTTTAAAATCATGGCACCTGTTCAAATTTTA